>JADBJO010004619.1:185000-191971 GCA_016801955.1 Conus betulinus
ACAGACACAGACACACACACAGACACACACACACACACACACACAACACGCACACACACACACACAACACACGCACGCACACACACACACACACACACAACACACACACACACACACACACACACACACACTATATGTTAGTGGACTGGCAGGGTTTGGAGTGGGTCCACACACACACACACACACACACACACACACACACACACAATGCGCGCGCGTGCACGTACGTGAAAGTGAGTGTGATTGAAAGAGTGTGCGAATGTGTGTGTGTGTGTGTGTGTGTGTGTGTGTGTTGTGTGTGTGTGTGTGTGTAGAGTGGTGGTGGTAGTGGTGGTAGATGACAGTAAAGTGCACACTTAAAGGCCTCACACTTAAAGGCCTCACGTTACAGTGAGTCAGTCTAGAGGCAGCAGATAGGCGAAACATTCCTCTAACACTGCACCGCTGTAGGGAAGTCAGGTAGCACGAAATCGTTCATCTCACGTGAGGCTTTCTTCGTACGTGACTTTGCCTTGAATACAAACTGAAAAACAATGGGAAGATAACACTGGTGTGGACAACAGCTCACACCACAAAAGCCATCAAGAGAGAGAGAGAGAGAGAGAAATCGCCTGCGAATATCATGTGGTGTGTGTGTGTGTGTGTGTGTGTGTGTGTGCTCGCGCGCGCGCGCGCGCGCGCGCGCGTGTGTTGTGTGTGTGTTGTGTGTGTGGTGTGTGTGTTGTGCGCGTGCAGAACGCGTGCAACAGAGAGAGAGAGAGAGAGGAGATGAGAGAGAGAGAGAGAGAGCACGCGCTTTACAATTGTGTTAGAGACGTGGTATCTGGAGTGATCTTCTTCGAGCTGAAATCCAGGCCTAAACAGGCACAAGTTCACAGTATCAGTGATTCATCAAAATCAAAGTAGGGTGTAAGAAATGAGGTGGGCCGCACAGGTGACCAGCAAGAACATAGATTGGGGTAGAGTGAGTGGGCTGCGGGTAAGCAAACTAGCAGTGGTAGCGATTAGGAGCTTAACAGTAGGGATGTTTAGAGAGATCATCAGCGGTGCTAAGAGATGAGGGCATAAGAATTGGGATGAGTTGCAGGGGTAGCCAGCACTGGTAGAGATCACAGCAAAAGGCTTGGGTTGGTGGAGGGGTATAATGAACAATGATAGGAATATAAAAGAACTGAAATGGGTTGTGGGGTAAACCACCTTTGTTCGGACATGTACAGGGGAGGTAACATGTGTTAGAGCTCACGTTCAGCTATCGTGACTTGCCGTTTTCACGGGATAAAGATTCACACTGGCGGGCATGCTCAACTCAATTTTGCCCAGTCAGTCAGCTGAACAGTTCGCTCAGAGAGAGGAAATGCCAACAACGGGGGGTGTGAAACAGAGTGCCAGCAATAGAGACAATCGTTATCACGCGTGCGTTTATCTTAGTTTACTTATGCATTGTATTCGTCGTATTGTTTTAAGACGTTGTTGTTCCTCTTTCCCTGGCAGTTACCTTCCCCCCTCTCCCTGACCGTTTACACGCTCACCCCAACACCCACGCCAGAACCTAAACTCTTCTGCCGCCGTCTCTAGAATTTATTGACTGTTGGTGTGCATGTCAGATAAACTATTTGACCGTCTAGATGTATACTGAGAAAAGGGTCAGTCTGTAGCATCAAAAAGAGACGTTATCTTCCCATGATTTTTTTTTTCCATAACAGGTCTATTAGGACGCGGGGTGTGGGGGGTGGACTGCAGAGATAACGGACATGGATACAGATCAATAGAGGAGTTACGACTGAGGGGGAGAGGAAGGGCAAGGAGAATAATGTAAAGCAGCTGTGTATGACTGGGTTATAGAAAAGACCACCTGCAGTGAAGGAGATGGTCTGGAGAAAGGAACAGAAGCTGCCGATGTCCTTCGTCATTTGTGTCCACCAACTTCACCCCCACTCATCCTCCCTCGCCACCGTTGCTCCATACATCTTGAATTATTGATATGGCAAGCGAACACATGGGGGTAAATAAACAAACTCCAGAAACGTTGGCAGAAGACTTGGGATTCTGGTGTGGGGATGGATATGGGGTGTGTAGAGGGGTCAGCGAGTTGGGAGGGGGAGGAAACTGCCAGGGAAAAGAGGAGCAACTATGTCTTAAAACAGTTTGACGAATATAAATAAACTAAAACAAAACACACAAAAAGAGGAATAGGTGTGGGGGAAAGAGGCAGAGATTGACTGGATCCTCGGGGTGTGTGTGTGTGTGTGTGTGTGTGTGTACGCGCAAGCGCAAGCGCGCGTTTGCTTCCCCTAAGAACCAAACTGAAGGAGAGAGTGTACGTGGCAAAAGACCGGCCTGGTAAACATTGCAGTTTACACCTTTACGCTATGTCTGGAGCCGCACAATCTGACACGTTGTCACTTTTTACTGTCTCTGTCTGCCCCACTCCCTGCTGAGTTATGACTAGAGGGGCTAGAGTGGGGGGCGGCCGGCGTGTTTCGAGAGTGGGGACTGAAGAGAGAACGGGGGCTGGGGTGGGCGGGTGGTGTCCAACAAAGGAGAAGAGACCGCCGTCTGTTTCTGTTTTCATCGGTTTGATAAAATACGTAATGGGAGAGGGTTGGCTGGGATGGGAGGGTGGGGGGGGGAAATGGGGGGGGGGGGGGGGGGGGGCTAGCAGTAGGCGACAAGATGAAGGGTAGGGGCATGGGGGTGTGAGCTGGAAATTTGGAGGGAGAAAGAATGAGTGGACTCTCTCTCTCTCTCTCTCTCTCTCTGTTAGTTCTTCAATTTAACGTCTGTTCACTTAAAGCGATATTAGACAAATATCTGTGTGTGTGTGTGTGTGTGTGTGTGTGTGAGTGTGTACGTTAGGCATAATGTTGACAGTTACTTAATGTTTACGTTAACGTTTTACAATAGGGAAAAAAAACTGCTTTTCGCTGGCATAATGTGCACATTTGACAATAGACACACCGCTTGGACGACATAAACATCAGGCAGCTGTCAACTTTATGCACAACATACACACAAACATTTGAAGGCTGGTCCTCCGCCTGATTACGTTTATCTTCCTTTGCTATTGTCCACTGTTTTTTACTGTCACTGTACTCAATTCACCAGTCTTTTATCAAGAACTTCTTGAGTATCCATCCCTCTCCCCCCCCCAATCCTCCTCCCTCCCCCCCCCCAAAATCTCTCCCATAAACAAGTTTTCGCCGGCAGTATTATCGTATTATACCGTACGACAACGTAGTGTGGCAGTGCATATTGTCCAGACTGTACACTTGCTGTCTCTTACGCAGTGTCGATTTTCCTGTGTCGCGTATTCATGTTTGTTGTTGTTGTTGTTGTTGTTTTGTTGTTGTTGTCTGGTCATCTCGTGATAATTTTCACATTCTTTCTAAACCAGGCAGTGGTCAGAGATAGGTAGATGGATGATTGTGGATGTGTAGGTGGTCGCAGGTTGGCTGGTGGGGGTTAGGGGCTGGCTTAGTGGAGTGAATGGATGTTGTCCTTAGCGAGGCTTAGCCTTGTTTGGCTCAAGGAGGTCAATAGATTATTGATCATGTTATACATTGATATCTGATTGTGTAGATACATTGCGTCTGTTGAGCTTTATTCGTTTGTTTGTTCTCTGTTGGTGGTTGTGGTGGTAATTTTTTTGTTTTCAATGAACTTTTTTTTTTTCCTCTGTGATTTCTTCAGATTTCGACAGGGCTGTGTAGTGTGGTGCTTTATTGCTTCAACAAACCCCATGTGAAAAGAGTTAAGCAGAATGAATAAATACATAAATAAAATAAGTAAATATTTTTAATGCCAACTTTGACATTCCTAACGTGCAGAAATGTTCTACACAGCACATTTTTCTTGTTCTCTAATATTTGTTTTAAATAAATGAATAAACGAAATAAAGCAAATAAATAAATGGATGAACAAATAGATGAATAAATGAATAAACAAACAGTGTGCCCACAGCCTAGGATGTCCTTACCCTTGATTGAGTAATTGGAGATTTAAACTTGGTTAAGAGCGGGTCGGTCGGGGGCGAGACCTGGATAAACGGGTGGGGGATGATGAAGGTAGGCATTATGAGTGAGATAATCGTGTCCTTGAATTCTCACGGCTTTACCTCCCCTCTCAAGAAAGTTTAAAACGCCGATGGCCCTTACTACCAACCAGGAAGCTTATCATTTATGGCGTATCGGCAAAACGAATAAATGAATAAATTAACATATAAACAAAAACTATCATGAATAAGCACAATTTGACAGTTCTGTTGTTGCTTTTTTTTTTCCTTCCAGCTCTTTACGAAGAGGTCCAGAAAAAAGGTTAGGGTCACAAAGAACAAGGACCGGCTGTTCCCTTTCCACGTAATGTTTGTTCCGTGTCTCCTCTGCGCTCTCTCTCTCTCTCTCTCTCTCTCTCTCTCTCTCTCTCCTTCTCTCTCTCTCTCTCTCTCTCTCTCTCTCTCTCTGAGCTTTGATTTGAAAATAAAAAATCTTCTCACTCCTTTTGTTCTTGTCCTCCTCCTCCAATCCCACCCCCGCCTCTCTTCTCTGCCTCCTCCTTCTGCTTCTTGATTTTGTCCTTCTTTTTCTTCTTTCCCTCCTTCTCCTTCTTTCTTTCCCTGTCGTCTTTTCCCCCCTTCTCTTCCTCTGCTTCTTCCCCTACTCCTTCTACACTTCTTTTTCTCCCTCCTTTCTCCTCCTGCGTCTTCTCTTCTTTTTCTCCTCCTCATCTGCATCTCCTTCTCCCATGCCTTCCCCTCCTTTCATTTCTCTTCTTCTTCGATTGATTCCTCCTCCTCCTTTTCTTCTCCACTTTCTTCACCTTTTCTCTATTCCTCGTCTTCGTTATCCTCAAGCTCGTCATTCCTCCTCCCCCCCACCCCCCCCCCCCCCCCGCCGCTCTATCTCATCCTTCATTTTTTCGTGGATCAGTAGCAGCAATAAAGATTATTATTTTAAAAATATGAATGGAGATGGGGACAGGGTGAAACAGACCAAGTAGAATTATTTTGAGTAGCAAGTTGGGGGGGGGGGGGGGGGGGGGGGGGGGGGGGGGGGGGGGGGGGGCGGGATGCTTTCCCTTGAAAAAGCACAAATCAAGAATTACAGTCAAAGTCAAGGCCCGGCTTTTGCAAAAGTGAGCTGGCTCATAACTGAAAAAATATTCATATTAAAAATAATAAGTAAACCAGAGGGGAAAAGGCACTTTCAAATATGAGCATCTCAACTGTGTCATTGTATCATTTCAGTGCCTTCGTTCATTAAACTGGCATGACTGCAGATCATGCAGAAAGTCATGCCGTTTCAATTCGATGTTGTCAACCCTTAAATAAATGTCAGCGAACCGCCCAGAGAGAACTTTCACTTTGCAACTAGTTGTCAACCCGATAAAGTTTCGTCTTCTCTTTGTCTTCTGCCCTTTTTCTTCTCCTTCTGCGATCGCGACTTTGTTTCCTTCTCAATTGTTTTCCTCATTCTTTTTTTTTTTCCCCCATTCTTTTTCTCCTGTGTGTGTTAACCTCTGAATAGTCCTTCAATGTAGCATATACTAATCTTTTTCTTGGTTGCGTGATAGCAAGTCCTAATCGGTACGTACCTCAGTAATTTTAGCCCAGAAAAATGCCAATATATCGCGGCTGAAATGCAAATGCATGAACTTTACATTTTTTAAAGAAACGAACCTTCTCACGTCACCAAACTGTATATGATCACTGTTGAAAGAAATTTTGCGAAAGATCCATCTCACTGATCAGGAGTGTAAATTGAACTTACCTAGAGGGGTAAATTGAACCTGATGAATACAGCTGCATACAGATTTTACAAACATATTAGCAAAGGAAAACTGTAATGCAAAGCTTTTAACATACAAAGAATATGACCTGTCGAGGTGTATTCAATCTACACACCGCAGACACTTGCAAATCATAAGCTGTTCATGTCCCGTCTTTTAACAGATATGAGGTAACATTTACTTCATATGAGTTTATCTTTTGGCAACTCACTGGGTGTGTGTGTGTGTGTGTGTGTGTGTGTGTGTGTGTGTGTGTGTGTGTGTGTGTGTTGTATGTTCCATTTTGTGGCAGCACAAAGTCTGGGAACGGGAACCCAACAATAAAATCTGAGAGAAAAAAAAAACATCCCTTACATTGCTTGAGCAGTTTGTAAGCCTGCTTCACTGCTGTTATTTTGGCGAAGATCACATATGAAAGGTTCACTCGGACTAACCTTGGGCGCAAGCAGCACACATCCATCTTTGAAAAACCTGCGATTTTGACACTGAATATTTTCTTCTTCCGAATTAAAACAGAAACTGAAGAAGCGCGTGCGTGTGCGCGGGGTGCGTGCGTACGCGCGCGAGTGGGTGCGTGCGTGCGTGTGTGTGTGTGTGTGTTTACAATACATGAACAAAATAGCATGGTGAAGATCAAGAATATAAAACCGGTGTTCACACAAGTGTCGGCAAAATTGAACCAGTGCGATAGATTGTGTAAGAAGAGAAAGTAGGAAGTCCAATAGACGCGGGACAAGGAGAATTGAATTTGGCAGGTTTCACCATTCCCAATCGGAAAACTCTGCCTTAAACACTGATCCTTCGATATTGCACCAAATGACAAACAAGTATTGAGCATCACTCTAGCCAGCATGCCTTTAATCATTTACTATTCTTTTTTTTCTACTTTCACCTCTTGTTTTAAAAAATCAAAGAATTTGATGAAGTCTCTGTCTCTGTCGTCTGTCTGGTCTCTCTCTCTCTCTCGCATTCATTTTATTCCTACCTTACAATTATACAGTTTGGGATCTTAAGAATATTCTTTAAATTTAGTTGTTACCCCTTTCCGTCCACACCACCCCCATCACCACTCTCACATCTCTATCTCTCTTTTTTTTCTTGCTTTCTGTTTTCAAATTCAATGCACGTGCGAAAGACTTCTACGATTTAATACCTCATGAGAAAGCATGACATGATGTGCCTTGCTC
>JADBJO010004620.1:12500-30000 GCA_016801955.1 Conus betulinus
GATGGGGCAGGCGGGTGAAGGGAAGAGAAAGCTGCAATGGGTGGAGAGATATCTGAGAGAGAGAGAGAGAGAGAGAGAGAATGGGGGGGGGGGGGGGAGAAGAAAAGTTATAAATTTGACAGGGAATAGGAGGGAAGGGGAAAAGAAAAGTAGGCATGGAGAAGAAAGCTGTAAATTTAAAGCGAAACTTTCGACGTACATGAAATCCCCTAAACAGATAAGATTTCTGTAGCAGACATCCTCTTGCACCCATGAAGTTTTTCACAATATTAATCCATTGTTTTGTTTCTAATTAAGTAGATCGCTGGCATCGAGTCTGGAAGTGTTTTTGCACTAGGCGTATTGATTCCCATTGTTGAAATTATGTGCTTGAGTGGGTGAATGGGGAATAAATAAATGCTTCTCAAAATGAACCTTCAGCAAGCTTATAGTCTCCAAAGCAGAGACCATCTCCAATGGGGAGAAAGATCACTAACATATACTGTCAGTCAGGCAGAATCATCTACCACTGCAGATATGAAGGCTTATCACCCCCCTATTTCTATAATCTGAGACATTCATTGCAACACCTAGCTGCTCTGTAAGTTGCTGGAATGGTGCTCGGTACTTATCCTTGGAATTTATTGTTTCATTGTAATTTAGTCCCTTGCGGATTCATTCCAAGAACTGGCCCTCATCACTTGTGTCTTAAGAGGTTATCTTTTTATATTTTTCTACTTTTCACAAGAAAATGTAGCTTGTTTTGCTCTTTCATGATTTTCTTTTGCTTCTTAGGTGGCACCTTTAGTTAGTTTTTTTTTGAAAAAACTCAACAAACATACTATGGTATTGCACACCAGCCTTTTTTCTGGTATAGCATTCTTCTTAAAACCGAAAAGGCACAGGAGTCAAATTACCACTTTCCGCGGTCACTGAGGAGAAACAATCAGGTTTTGAAATACCGGTATCTGACCAGGAGTTATATGTTAGTGAGCTTTCTCCCCATTGGAGATGGTCTCCTGCTTTGGAGACTACTGAAGGTTCATTTTGAGAAGCATTTATTTATTCCCCATCACCACCCACTCAAGCACATACTGTCAGTTCAGGCAGAATCATCTACCACTGCAGATATGAAGGCTTATCACCCCCCCTATTTCTATAATCTGAGACATAAGAGCAAGCTTTGTTTATAATTCAATATTTCTTGCAGTCATTGCAACACCTAGCTGCTCTGTAAGTTGCTGGAATGGTGCTCGGTACTTATCCTGGGATTTTTATTGTTTCATTGTATATATATATATATATATATATATATATATATATATATATATATATTTGTTTAAAACTTTGATTAAAAATGTAAGTGGTAAAACCTACAGCGCTGTTTCTTGCTGGTGCAGTCGTCAGGGTATGGGGGGTCGGTGTTGTCGGTGTTTTTTTTTTTACGTGTTCGCTGTCTGCCATCACGTGCGGTCAGTGTTTTTCATGTGTTTTTTTTGATTTCTGCTCGCTGATAGGAACTTCCATTTGTGTCTGCAATTGTTAACCATTTCTATCCTAGTGTTTAGGGTTGCTAATTTTGGTTTGCATAGGATCATATATTTTTCTGTTAGGCATAAATTACATCTTTTTGAAATGTTATTATATGATGCAGCTCTTTTTAAGATTTTCCAGGATATGTTGTAGTCTTTTTTTATCTTTGAGTTTCCAAATATATTTACTCAATTCTGTTTGATTTTTGTATCTTTCTTTGTTAAATGACTGTTTATGATTGCATATCTAGTTTTAAATTGGTTTTCAGTGATACCTATATATGTTTCTTTCAGCGTTCTCTGATTTTACAGTGGCTTGATATACAATATTGCTGTGGAGGCATTTATTGTTTAGAGGGCACTGTTGTTTCTTGGTACAGTTGCAAGATTTCCTTTTACCAAGAAACAACAGTGCCCTCTAAACAATAAATGCCTCCACAGCAATATTGTATATCAAGCCACTGTAAAATCAGAGAACGCTGAAGAAACATATATAGGTATCACTGAAAACCAATTTAAAACTAGATATGCAAATCATAAACAGTCATTTAACAAAGAAAGATACAAAAATCAAACAGAATTGAGTAAATATATTTGGAAACTCAAAAGATAAAAAAATAGACTACAACATATCCTGGAAAATCTTAAAAAGAGCTGCATCATATAATAACATTTCAAAAAGATGTAATTTATGCCTAACAGAAAAAAAAATATATGATCCTATGCAAACCAAAATTAGCAACCCTAAACACTAGGATAGAAATGGTTAACAATTGCAGACACAAATGGAAGTTCCTATCAGCGAGCAGAAATCAAAAAACACATGAAAAACACTGACCGCACGTGATGGCAGACAGCGAACACGTAAAAAAAAAACACCGACAACACCGACCCCCCATACCCTGACGACTGCACCAGCAAGAAACAGCGCTGTAGGTTTTTATCACTTACATTTTTAATCAAAGTTTTAAAAGTTTATCTTAGACGTCTTTCCGGAAGTTCCGACAAGTTAGGTTAAATGGATTTTAATCTACACTGTGAGGAGTCATCGCAAACCCCAAGTTTTAAACAACAGCTGTATTTTGGCACCATTCAAGGCTGTGGGGGAAATTAGATGCAAAGGTTATGGATGCTGGACAGACGTCCAGAGAGAAAATCTGTGTTCAAATTGTAAAAAAAAAGAAATTATTGTCGTGATGAAATCGCACAGAATGAGATTTCTGTTCTTTTAATAAGAAACACAATTTGTGTTTTAACAACGTGTGCACTAATAAACTTGTATTTACGCTTGGATACTACTCGTTTGGAATCATAACACTTTTTCAATTTCAGCAAATCATTCATACTTTGACAGGTAAATCAATGATGAGAGAGAGAGAGAGAGAGAGAGAGAGAGAGAGAGAGAGCTGAGCCGCTGATACACAACAGCTTTGTGATAATATCTTGTTCGTTTGTCAGGCATGCAAAAATACGTGGGTCAAGAGAGAGAGCTTGGTAACATTTAAGCTTGAACACTAAGAACAACAACAAAACAGCTGGCGATAAAGAGGATTAAAAAATAATTAGTCCAGCAAACAAACAGCTATGACCAATCTTCACTATGACGCCAGGCGGCGTTAACAGGAAGTGACGTAGGAAACGAAGAGTTTGGTCAGACAGAGGACTGAGAGGATGAAAAGGACGAAGGCAGAGACGGGAGGTTAACGAACGGATGAGAAGGATTATTTATAACGCAATAAAACAGATAGCCGCTGATGATACAGCAGCTTTGTGGTAATATCTTGTTCGTTTGTCGGGCATGCAACAATACGTGGGTCAATCATAACATCAATCACTCTGAAGATAATAGGCCTGGGGTGTGGTGTTGGTTATGCAGAAGTGTGTGTGTGTGTGTGCGTGTGCGTGTGCGTGTGTGTGTGTGTGTGTGAGAGAGAGAGAGAGAGAGAGAGAGAGAGAGAGAGAGAGAGAGAGAGAGAGCGAGCTCGATGAAAGTCTTGATGGAAGGCTGAGAAGGCAACGCACACACACACACACACACACACACACACACACACACACACGCACGCACGCACGCACGCACACGCACACGCACACACACACACAAAAGAAAGTACAACACGAACTAAATCAGTCCGGCAGACATACGGCTGTGACTCCAGATCAACAGTGAACACAAGGGAGCGGACATGGCAGAGGATGCTTTGGGCCAAGAGGACAGACAGAGGAAAGGGTAAGGGTATGGTGAGAAGTCGACAAATGGAGAAGGACGGATCATTAATCACACAGTAAAAGGCAGACCAGCTGATAATGCAACGGCTGTGTGGGTGGCGATATACTGTTTTATTTATCGGGGATGCGACAATGCGTGGGGCCAGTCTTAACATCAATCACCCTAAAGGGAAAGGAGTGGTAGGCTGACTGACCAGATGTCACAATGAAAGGAGAGAGAGAGAGAGAGAGAGAGAGAGAGAGAGACAGAGACAGAGACAGAGACAGAGAGAAGAAGCCCATTCAGAATTCAGTGAGGTATTCCCGATTGAGGCATTGCTGAAACTCGGGGTGCATAACTTAAAACACCTGGAATAACAAACAACAATAACCACAACCACAACAGGGAGCTTTGGAGACAAAAGTCAGCAAGCGTACAGCCAGCCATGCCTCCTATATAATGATGTCAAAAGGGAAAACAATAGGAAAAGGCAGGCGAGATGAAAGTTGGGGAGGTGAGGGGGGGGGAGGGGGGGGGGGGGGGGGGGGGGGGGGGGGGGGGGGGGGGGGGGGGGGGGGAAGAGAGGGGAGTGGGGGGGGGGGGGGGGGGGCAGAAGAGTAAAACGGAGACCAGGGAGAGGAGGATTATTTATAAACACAATAATATGCAAGGCTGCTGCTGCCGCTGCTGCAACAGGTATGTAGCAGTATATCTAGTTTATTAACTGGGTACACAATCATGTCTTTGGCTCAATCTTAACATCCATCATCCTGAAGTCGAATGGAGGTGACGGGGACAGGAAGGGGGGTCGGTACGAGGGGGTGGACGAGCAGATCGACAGGCCAAATGTGACAATCAAAGGAGCTGAGAGAGAGAGAGAGAGAGAGAGAGAGAGAGAGAGAGAGAGAGAGAGAGACAGAGAGACAGAGAGACAGAGAGAAAGAGAGAGGTAGGCAGACGGACAGACAGACAGACAGACGGACAGAAAGACGGGCAGACGGACAGACAGACAGACAGACAGACAGACAGACTGACAGAAGGACTGACGGACGGGCAGATGGACAGATTGACAGAATGAGAAGCGAACTATTCCAGACTGCTGCATCACTGAAGACTGCCAGGACCAGCCAACTAACGGCTTTCAGTTCGACGCAACGGCGCCTTGAAATTGACAACATACCAGAAAAAAAATAAATAAATAACACAAGCGGAAGGAAAGACGACAAAAAAGCCTAGGAGTACGATTTATTATGCACTCAAATACAGATAAGCAGACCTTCGTCACAATGTCTTTGCTTATTCATAACAAGAAACAATGTTGCGTAGTTCTGTCCAAACACTGGACCAGTGCATTGGAATATGACGATAACATTTTTTTTTTTTATTCTCCATCCTCTTTTCCCTTCCCCTTAACAGATAATAAAAATAATAAAGGACACTGAGACACAGATATCCAGAGAGAAACAGAAAGCAACGTATTGTGCTTGGATAGAGCGTGGCTGTCAGACCGCGGAGGTCAGTGATATGTCCAGGGAAATCACTCCCTCGGCACGGCGTCGTAAACGGAAGCAACAGGAAAAGACCGATCGAGGCGTCGTTTCAGTATGTCATAAAATTGCTTCGGGATACAGTAATGGATGGTTCAAAGCTAAACATCAATCCGCATCACAAAGGAAAAAGATATGGAGAGAGAGAGAGAGAGAGAGAGTGAGAGAGAGAGAGAGAGAGAGAGAGAGAGAGAGAAGAAAGAGAGAGAGAGAGAGAGAGAGAGAGAGAGAGAGAGAGAGAGAGAGAGAGAGAGAGGGGTGTACATTGTTCCTGAATAGGGCGTTACGAAAACTCTGGATGGGCAACGAAAGAGTCTGGAAAACGACAACGACAACAGGAGCTTTGGACAAAAAAAAAAAAAAAAAAAAAAAAAAAAAAAAAAGAAAGAAAGATACGTGGGACTGCATACCACGGTGTCATATGAGGACGCAACAGGAAGTGATAGCAGAGATGAAAGGTGGGGCAGGGGGTGGGTGGGGTTGAGAGGGAGTATACAGGTGAGATGGGAATGGAGGGGGAGGCGGCGGGGCTAGAACATGGAGGAACAAGAGTCATTTATAACACAATAGAAATATTAAGCCGCTGCCGTCGATGCAAGAGTTTTGTGGCGGTATCTTGTTTAATTCACAGGAAACGCAATATTGTGTCGTTTAACCTTAAACATCGGTCATCCTAAATGAGTGTGGAGGGAAGGGAGACAAAGGCAGTGTGGGTAGATTCGGGAGGGGGAGGGGGGCATCAGGGTGGGGTAGGCAGACTGACTGAAGGTCTGTGACAATGCAAACTAAAGCAGCTGATCACGGAACAACTTCGCAACTTGTTTTATTTTACTGGGAACGCAACAGTGCGTGTGATTTAGTTTTGATTTTAATCGTCGTGAAAGAAGGCGTAGGAAGGGGAAGGATGGGAGGTGGGCAGGCTTGACAGGGTGATGTGACAAGGAGAAAAAATGAATGAGGAGGAGGAGAGAGGAGAAGGAGAGGAGAGAGAGAGAGAGAGAGAGAGAGAGAGAGAGAGAGAGAGAGAGGAGAGAGAGAGAGAGAGAGAGAGAGCACCAATTGCACTGAACCATGCGTGACCGGGAAACCAGAAGATCGCCATTACTGAAGCCATACACTGAAAGATAGTCCAATGCGTGAGTACTGAAAAAAAAATGTGTGTAGGAATGGTAGTGGGGAAATTCCAAGCCCCAAGCATCCCTTTCCCCCTCCCCTCTTACTCGGATCCAGCAGCCCTGATGTCAGAACGTTTGGGGCGTATTCTGTTCGTTTACAGAAAGGACACAACAACACGCGGTGAATTTGATGGTATGGAACTGGCCAGAGGAAACTGGCTAGAAAAGCGCCCAGTATGTCCACGAAAAAATTACAAGCGCTTGCGGGGAACACTGTGGGCCAATTTACAGCTGTCAACACGGTATGCCAGTGTCATAAAAGAACACAACAGGAATATTAGAAAAGAAAAGCAGAGGAGATCAGAAATGGAAGAAGACAGAATACTAATTTGACAACTGAAGGGACAGCATCCGAAGATACGGGCAGACAGATTGCGTGATACAGCCTGAACATCGATAAGCAGGGGAAAGCCAACGGCACTGACACAGAGAGAGAGAGAGAGAGAGAGAGAGAGAGAGAGAGAGAGAGAGAGAGAGAGAGAGAGAAGAGAGAGAGAGAGATTTCCAGATTGTAAAGTCGAGTAAGAAACCAACAGAGCCAGGAAATAACATCAATTTTGGGGAAATTGAGTCGCAAACACGTGGAAACAAATCTCATACAGTGATATCACGAGAGAACGCTACGGGCAAAACAAAACAAAAACAAAACAAAAACGAGGGAAATGAACTGTGGCAAGAGACGACAGCGAGACAGAGTGTGGTGAAGGAGGAGGCGGGTGGAGGGAGGAAGGCCACAATCGTCAAAGGATGAAGGGAGAGAAGGGGAGGGGAAAGATTATTAGTTATCACGTTACAATGGGAAGAGCAGTTTTTCGTATTGTGAAGGTATCTAGATTGTTGTTCATCTACAGCAATGCACGGTGATGTGTGGGACACCCAGTCTGAACAATGAAAGGCGTGAAGAGATGAGCTTAATTAAAATTGGAGAGAGAGAGAGAGAGAGAGAGAGAGAGAGAGAGAGAGAGAGAGAGAGAGACAGAGAGAGAGAGAGAGAGAGAGAGAGAGAGAGAGAGAGAGAGAGAGAGAGAGAGAGCGAGGGGCGTGGGAGGGGTGATGGCTGAATGAAATCTTAGATTTGCTGTCAACGTTAAGGCTACACATCCATGCCGGTTGATGAGTACTCCCAGATTCGTATAGAGTTTGTCTTTACGCGGAAGATGACTGTTATGTCAACATCTGTTAGCATCGATATCGCCTTGATCAGCTGCCTTTTGACCTCCGTGATTGAACAAGGATGGGAACGTTTCTCCCATTCTAAAACATTCATCACTGCCCACTGATTTTGCGAAACCCATTCACTTGGCACACACACAGACAAGAAGCACACAGAGCAAACGAGAAATGTTCCCTGAAAAGGAAGTAACTAAACCTCGTTCATATACTTTGGTCTAACAGAGGCAGCAGCAGCAGCAACAAACAACAACAACAACAACAACAAAACAGAAACCTTCAGTCTCAGGTTAACATTTAATAGAGACTGGCGTAGACTCTTGGGTTCTAACACTGCGACACCGAACACGGCTAGACAAGCACAGCTACAGACAATCTCCGTTATGGCTGCTATGACAAACAATGTGGAGTGATTGGGGGAGAGACACACTAAAGAAGAAACAGGCAGCCCACTTCTGCTCGTGCGGAGCTACATGCTCACAATTCCAGACCTATATCGCGCACGGTTCCCGCGCTTCCCTGCACTGGGGATACAGCTACATAATTCCCAAATCATGCCATTTGCGGCACCCATTCACCGTGCACATCTCCACTTCACATCACATTTCTTTCCTTCGTTGAACTGCCGATGTAATCGTTGCTCAGAACAGGCCCACAACTCTTGAAGTGAGTTACCTCATCCACCGTCATGTTGTTGGCTGACTGTAACCTGAAACTGTTGATGAAGTTTTTTTTCGTTTGTTTTTGCTTTCATTCAACTCCTTATTATTCCAAAAAACGTGTTCGTGATGCTTTCTCCAGTCTGGTGTCCACTTCCTGGAAGCAGCGCAGGCGTGTGGACGGGCACCTCGACATCCCAGCGGTGACAGACTCCGGTGACATCGTCTCCGAGTCAGCGACGGTTGAAAAGTGGTAGTAGCTGTCTGTGGTCTCCCCCGATCACGACGACGACTTGGACAGCGGTGATATGGATTGCGAGCCTGTTTAATGTGTACAGCATATTGTTCATATATGGATGTGTGAAGGCAGATTTCCGAATCCTCCCTCCCTTTCTCATGGTAAGAAAGAACCTTTTTTTTCCGAGTGTTACCTTGCGATGCTGCTGTGTCTTCCTTCACTCTTACAACATTCTTCTCTAGAGATCAATGAAAATTTCGGAATCTCCCTTATCCATCCTTATTTATTTTCATCTGTTTTTTTTTTTTCTTCTTTGTGGACACACACCAGAGCATTTCCGCCTGTACCCCCCCCCCCCCCCCCCCATCCCTTCCCTTACACACACACACTATCTCTCTCTCTCTCTCTCTCTCTCTCTCTCTCTCTCTACTTTAAAGGAAAGGAAATCTACCGACAAGACCTCTCTCCCCCACCCCGGCTGCTCCAGCCGTATCCCCCCCCCCCCCCCCCCCCCCCCCCCCCCATCCCCTCTCTTCCTCTGTCCCCCCTTTTCCCTCACATTTTTTCACCTCGACCTTCACTTTCGCTTTCGCTCACTCTACCGCCTGCACCTCCCCCTCCCCCCTTCCCTTCTTCCATGTGCATTCCCTACTGTCCTTTTGATGATTGCATAATTGCTCGTTATAAACTTTGCTGTCATGGCTGAATTACGTATTGTTTCACTGAACACAAGTGGTTTGAAAAACAAGTTCAATAGAAATCCCTGTTCAGTTACTCAAAGATGAAAAGTTTGATGTAATTTGTTTACAAGAATCTCACGTAACAGAAGCCGACATTTGAATATGGGAAAAAAAGAATGGGGGTACAAACAGAAGTAATGGAGAAGCGGTCCTGACCTCTGAAAAGTTTAATGGACACGTTGATATAGTACTATCGCAAGACAGAGTTTTAGTCGTTTCAGTTGTCAGTGATGTTTAGAACTTGATAATCACTGAAATCTACATGCCTGACAGTAAAAAAAAAAAAAAAAAGAAAACTAAATCATTTTGGAGGCTTAGCGACATCACGTTCGGTCTAAATGATATACATTTGATACTTTTGGGGTGACTTTAACTGCAGAATGAATATTAAAAAGAATTCAAGTAACTCCGTCGGTTAACATGGAGAAACAAATTACAAGACAAAACGCGACGCATTTTGACCTCTTAGGTTTTCATAAGGCAAGATAAAGAACATTCAAGACAAAAAAAAACGAAGAAACAAGCAATCACTCATCTTCTCGAATTCGATGCAAGATGGGTGTTGAAAGATCAATGAATGCTGATTTAGACAAAGTAGCAGGGCAAGTATACGACACTTCAAAGATGAACTTCTTAAATGAAACCATTCGTTTAAAAGAATTTAAAGACGTCTGAAGCTTACGTCAACCAACAGAAAGAACGTTTTCAAGGCGCAGACAAAATGCCTTTCTTGCATGCCATCTAGATTACGCTTTTGAGTCGGAAAAGATGTTACATCTGTGTTCGTCCTCTGAGTATTAAACCATCCATGTTCAGATCACTACGCTGTATTCCTAGAACGTAATGATACAAGTACTTTTGTACAAGGTCCAGGTTACTGGCGATTTAATAACAGTCATCTAAAAATCAAAATTTTATAGAAACGAGATTTCATCACTTCAGAGGCAGTTACAAGATTTAGACAAAATGCTTGCAGATGATCTGAAAAACGGAAAAGTGTTGTTTTTTTTTTTCAAATAATATAATCAAGCAAAAGACAGAACTTCAAATGGGGAGAAAAAAAAAACTAGGAGCGCGTAAATCTGATCCAAGATTAAATCAAGAGAGGAAAGAAAAGAACAGTAAAACTTTTGCAACTTGGAAAAAAAAAAACACGAAGAGAAAGAAATATAATGATATATATTGTGGAAAGAATCTGGAGAGATATTAACAGACCAGAAAGAAATATCACAAGAACAAGTAGCATTTTGTAAGGACTTGTTTAATCAAAAGACAAACACTGAGGAGGTTAAAGGGGCTATAAACGTATTTATGAAAGACGAATATTTGCCAAAATTAGAAAAAGTAGAGGATAAGGCATGTGAAGGTGCAATAACTTTGGAAGTGGCGTCTGCTGCACTAGGAAAATTGTAAAATGGCTCAGCCTCGGGAAGCGATGGGTAATGATAGATTGTTTTTATCAAAACAAAATTGGCCATGTGATCATGAATTCGTTCATTGAATCTTTTAATACAGAAAAATTTTCATTCCCACAAACACCAGGAATCATGATTCTTATACACAAAAGCAAAAAAAATTGACAAGGGAAAATGAAACAATTTGAGACCCCATTACTTTGACAAATTCAGATTACAAAGTTTTGGCAAATTATTTGGCAGAAAGGCTGGGCGGTGTTATGTATAGACTGATGAATTAAAATTAAATAGGCTACATAAAAGGTAGAGATATTTCAACAGTTTTGAGGACCATTGATGATGTCATAAATTCTCTCAATAAAAACGGGTAAAGCAGGTTACTTACTTGCGCTTGATTACTATAAAATGTGTGTGTGTGTGTGTGTGTGTGTGTGTGTGTGTGTGTGTGTGTGTGTGTGTGTGTGTGTGTGTGTGTGTGTGTGTGTGCGTGCGTGCGTGCGCGCACGCGCGCGCGCGGTGTGCAAAAGAAAAACTATGAATAATCATGTACTAATACCAGTCCATGAGGGGGAGGGAGGAGTTGAGGAAAAAAGGAGGAGAAGAAGAAGAAGAAGAAGAAGAAGCAGAAGAAGAAAGGGAGGAGGAGGAGGAGGAGGAGAAGGAGGAGGGAGAGTAAAAACAGGATGAATGTCAAATGCAGTACAATATTGTATAATTGTTTTCTCACACAATGGCTTGTCCTTTACAGCCTTTGATCACCCATTTATCCCAAAAGCTCCACACACAATCTCCACCCTCTTCCACTCTCCCGTTCACCTCTAGGCGAATGGAACACACGCCCATGAATTATGTCATCAAAGCCGTCGTTTGACATCCATGTATCTCTGGAAGGAAAGAAAGAACAAAGACAGGTAAAAAAAAAAAAAAAAAGCTGAAAATAAAGCAGAATGAAGCTAATACGCAAGTGGAACAGGTAATTGTGAAAACATTCAGCTTACGAACTCTTGCCATATAAGACGACGTAATGCATTGCTGGAAGGAAAGACAATGAATATGGGCGCAGACCCAAAAAAAAAACCCAGCAACATCAAGGTAAAAATAACAGGAAGCCGAAAACAATTTGAAGAGAAGTTATGTCCGTCATTCTGGAACAAGTGTCATCAGACAAAAAACAAAAAAAAAAAAAAAAAAAAAAAAAAAAAAAAAGCAGAGGAAAATCCCAAACAAACGAAAAATCCAAGCAAGCTTCCGGTATTGTTAACAGCCCAACAAATAAAAGCAACGTCGAATTCAGAGAACGGAAGCTCTGCTCCATTTAGCCTCGCACAAGGGAGATGTATTATCGGAAAGTCAGCGCTTTCTTTTCCATTGGGTAGTTTCGCATTCAGAGACGTAAGCTGTTAACCACTTCTGGATGCTGGATCTATGAATAAAACGAAAATTTCGAAAAGATCTTGCAAAACACACTACAAAGTACTACTAATAAGATTTCTGACGAAGACAGACTACAAATCACATTTGTAGAGACTACAAACCTCCGCTAATATCTCCTAAGAAGTTCAAAAGAGGACAGACAACCGATAGAGAAGACATACTACAGCCCATATTTCCCAAGACGACAATGGTGCGGGAATACGATTCACTAAAAACACGATTTACAGCTTACATTTGTAAAGAAGAACGAATTTCAAAGAGGGCAGACTACGGAGAATATCTATAAAGCAAAAAGATAAAAGACAGAAAATTTTTGACATGACAGACTACGTATCACATTTCCAAAGAAGACAGACTACATATCACATTTATATATATATATATATAAGACAAACTGCAGATCATATCTGAAAAGAAGAAAGACTACAGACTGCGGTTATAAACAAACGACGGACTACTGATCACATTTGCAAAGAATAGAGATAACACATTATGTTTGTAAAGAAGACTGACAACTGATTACATTTTAAAAAGAAGCGCAACACTTCACATTTTGTAAGAGGTCAGACTGCAGACCGCATTTATATATAAAAAAAAGACTGACTACAGATCGCATCTTCAAACAAGACAAGACAAACTAGATCATTTATAGAAAGAAAGTCCATAGATCACAAAGAGTTAAAGGCAGCTACAGAAGAGATTAGCAAAGATGACGGACTACAGTGAGATTTTCCAAAAAGATATACTACGGATATATATATATATATATATATATATATAGATAGATAGATAGATAGATAGATAGATAGATAGATATACAAATCACATAAATGTAAATAATAAAAAAAAAAGGAATTTCTGAAAAAAACAAAAACAACAACCTTGATTCACATTTCTACAAAGAAGACGGACAACAGCCCACGTTGCAAAAGAAGACAGACGACGGATCAAAGATTTCTAAATGAACATGGGTATGTCGTCTGTCGTCTATCTTCTTTGGATATTCCAGTAAATGGCGAACTACAGCTTCAATTTCCACGCACTGAGGTGTTATATGGGAATGGCAAACATAACGTCGTTATCTAAAACGAAGACTGTTTTTACGGTCCATAATTTGATTCCTCTTTTTTTTCTTTTTGTGTTGATGCATTTCAAACTCGCATTTGGGGAGAGGGGAATTATGAACACACACACACACACACACACACACACACACACACACACACACACACACACACACGTATATATATATATATATATATATATATATATATATATATATATATATATATACGTGTCATTTTGCCGTCTCATTTTGGCTTCTTCTCTGTTCTTGTGGCATTCAATTGATCACTCACAAGTGTGACTATTTATTGTTAAACTCGTGTATGGTTGTCTGTATTTCTCTGCGCTTCTTGTGAACAAGGAATAATATGAGTGAAAAAACGATCAAATTTCCAACGATTTTACACAGGCCTGTCCATAATTATTTCTACGCTAATCCGCAACAGAAAAGAAATAAACAACTGTGATCAATAAAATGAAAGAAAATTACCTTCCAGCACGCAGATGATGATGATGAGGATGATGATGATGACGATGATGATGATGATGATGGTGGTGGCGATAATATGTGTGTGTGTGTGTGTGTGTGTGTGTGTGTGTGTGTGTGTGTGTGTGTGTGTGTGTGTGTGTGTGTGTGTCTAATGAACAGTATATGATAAACGTCCTTTTATGACATGGATAATGCGACAGAAAAAAAGGAGTAAATACAATATGGAAGAACAAACAGAATACTTCCTTAACTTGCGGTGTAACTATGTTTGACCCCCACTCCACACTCTACACCCCAGTCCGTCCAATAAGAAAAAAAAAAAACATAGGCGTTTTAAACATTGCACTGAATAGAACTAATACAGGGGCGGAATGACAAACTGTAGCAGCATCCAGTTCAAGGACTCTTCCCATGGAAGATGACAGTTTGACAGTAATGTATTGCAGAAAGGGAGAGAAAATGAATATGGACAGCCCTTCGCCAATCTTTCCCAACAACAAAAGCAAAAAGAACATGAAAAACAATGCGAATGACCCAATCATTATCTATCAATCTTCTGGAAAGGTTGAGCAAACTCAAACAATATGCTAACCGGAGTTGTGGTTAAAAAAATAAGAGAATAATGAAAAGAAAAGAAGAGAGCGTGCGAGCAAGCGAGCGAGCGAGCGAGCGAGCGAGAGAGAGAGAGAGAGAGAGAGAGAGAGAGAGAGAGACAGAGAGAGAGAGAGAGAGAGAGAGAGAGAGAGAGAGAGAGAGAGAGAGAGAGTGTGTGAGTGTGTGTGTGTGTGTGTGAGAGAGTGAGAGAGAGAGAGAGAGAGAGAGAGAGAGAGAGAGAGAGAGAGAGAGAGAGAGAGAGAGAGAGAGAGAACTAGAAGAGTACTCGGGGGAACTCAGACCTCCACTAGGGTCAGACAGATCTTGGATCCGCCCTTTAAGTCGGTTCATGACTGAAAAAAATATTTTGCCTCAGGTAAAGTAGCAGCTGGTAAAGATTCAAGAAGTTGCATTCCATGTGCTATTTGTTTTTAAGTGAGAAAACAAAATACAAAACGTCTCTGTGTAACTAGAAATGTATGGTACTGCACGGAAACGTTTTGGTCCATAATCAGTTAATGTGTAACATTATCTTGACAGGGTGCATGTTCAATGGATACTTTTTGAAATCATCGCATCAGCAATGTGAACTGATCCCGGATCAGCCGTTTGATCAGGATTTACCATACGGATTCGCACCAAGAAGAACAAACAATACACCCAAAGGTGCCATTGAGACCCAGAAAAGCACTGTCCTCAACTGTCCAACCAACCATCCGGGAACTATCCTGCACCACTGTTGGAAGTGTGGGCTGCGTTGAAATAGGACGCAGATACGCACAAAGGCGCTTCATTAAAACGTCAAGAGACATAACTACTCCCTGGCAGATGCCATTGTATGAGAGCCACCGGACGCGACACAACAGAACGTCTACGGAAGTTTTGTCATGGGTGCACCATCCCGTATTTCTTGACTGTTGAGCCCAACGGCAAAAGACGTCACCACGACGCAAACTGCTTCGGGTATCCGCAGCCCCCATTCGCTGCCGTTCCGCTGACAGGTGGAATCAGCACAACTCCAGTCACAGTCAAGCTTTTACCACACTTCCTTAAGCCGCGTGGGATCTGTCCGCCAAGCTCCGTGAACATCGATCGACAGTTACTTGATAATCAAACTGAACGATCTTACATCCACCACCTGAATCGGATCTGCTCCGCCAGTTCGCACCACAATTCAACGGCTCCGTACCTGGGCCTGGGCCATCGTCTGACAAAGTTCGGTTCTAAGGGCTTCATGGTTTTCATGTAGTTTTCCTGACAGACAAATGAACAAATCGGTAGTAGAGAAACAAACCAACGGACGCCAGTGAAAAATACACTCCGTGGTGGAGGTATCGGGCATCTAACAAATGGGAAAGGGAAGCTAGCCACCCGCTAGCTCTGTGCTCAGCACAAAATGAAGAGACACTGTGACATCTAAAGGTCTGTTCTCCCATTCACATTTTGTTTTTCACTCAGAGATTTAACAATTTACCAACTTCTACATACTGGCCCTGCAAAGAATTCTATAGATTTGATGAGGACCAGTGGGGGGGGGGGGGGGGGGGGGGGAAGGGGAGGAGGTCAGGGAAGAGAAAGGGTGTGTAGGGATATTGGGGCGGTGACGTTGGCATGAAAAGTGTGCAGACCGTTGCCCAACAGCAATGCACAGACCGGAAAAAGTTTTCGCTGGGTCTGGTTGTGGGTGAGTTTGAAAATGTGGGAGGAGGTGTGGGGTGAAAGGCTGTTTACTGAAGAGGGATGGGTATGGTTCAGAACAGTAGTGGTGGCTTTTCACTAGACAAAAAAGTGCTTGATGTGAAACGATGGGATAGACAAAGGGGACATGGCGGTGGTGTGGTGGTGTCAGTTTAGCCACCTTTTTCAGTGCAAAGACAAAGCTGTTCTTGCAGAAACTAATACAGATGTGTTTGCATTTTTTTTTTCTTTTCGTTGAGCCCAGGGTTCCTGGGAGGAGGCGAGAGTGAGAGGGATGGGACGGCTCCACATTCTGCCATAAGCTATGCTTTAATTAAAAAATGTGCGTGTGCGTATGCGCATGTGTGCGTGCGTGCGTGCGTGCATGCGCGCGCGTGTGTGTGATATGTGTGCGTGCTTGTGCACGCGAACATGCGCGCGCACAAATGTGTGCTTGAAAAAAAAGAGAGAGAGAGAGAGAGAGTCGGGCATATGTCAGTCGCAATGTACTGTCCAGAGATGGTTGCTTTCTATAAATGTGAAAGCAGCCTGAAAAATTTAAATTTCACATGAATGGAGGAGAAGAAGGAGATTAAGGGCGTGGAGGAAAAGACTACTTTTTTCTCCTCCTGCATTCATGCTTCTAGAAGGAGAGGAGGATGAACGGGAGGACGAGAAAAAAAAAAAAAAGAAGTTGCCGAAAAAAAAAGAACGGCAAGAAAAAACACCACATTTTAAGAAAAAAAAATTGAAGACCAAGAAGGAGAAAAAAACTGTTAAAACTAATGACCTTAAGAACTTTTCTGCCCCTTCCCTGTCTCTTCCCTGTCTCTTCCTCTCTCCCTGTAAAGACAAAAATGAAAGTTCAATAGCATGGCAGTATAGCACATGTACAAAACTGAACAACAGCGGACGGACGGCTGACAGTGCGTCAAAAATGGGTCATTGAAAAGCGCGCACTGAATATGGACAGGTTGAAACAACAAGTAGGAACAAGCGGACGGAGCACACACGAGTCAATCAATTCTGCCTAACGCAGGTCATGAGGCAGAAAAACAATAAGCGGGCTGAGTGAATGGAATGAAGGGGGTGCGAAAAAGGATTTGGGGAGGGGGGGGGGAGGCGGAGAGAAGCACGGGGGGGTGGTAGCAGCATCACATGGATGGAAAAAGAAAATCGTGGCTGTACAAGCCCCGCCTGCGCGGTGGCCTCAATTTCGATTTTCTCCGAAGTCCGTTCCTAGAGTTGGTGGCATTAGCAGGGTTCATGGGGGAACTGTTGTTGGATGGATATCGTGGCGCCCTCCACCTGCTAAGTGGGCCTGTTCGTTCATGCCGGCCCCACAACTAAACAATGTTGGGCTGTAGATTCAGGCGTAAGGAGTAGAGTAGGTTCCACTGAAAAACCACCGGAATACCTCGCCAGCAGCGCAGTAGTGTCCCTGCTTGAGGGTTTGTGACGACTTGATACTGAGTGCACCCTGCAGCCTGCTTTGGTCAGACTGCAGTGAGACAAACCTGAACGCGGCCGAGCGCCAGGAAAGAGGAATGAGTGCCGTGAAAAAATGTCTCTAAGG
>JADBJO010004620.1:35000-37500 GCA_016801955.1 Conus betulinus
TTTTGCTCCTGAGGAAACGTACTTCGAGAGATGAAGAGGCGAACAGCCCTCATTCCGACTCTTGGTGAGGTCTTGAGCATAAAAAAAATCTTCCTTTATGGAGATACGAATGATTTGTATCAATGAAGGTGCTAAGTAATGCTTGCTCCACATTTTTTTTAGGGTTAGATTGAAAACAGGGAAACGCCATTTGAAAGACTGAAGTAGAGTGTCCCATTGACGTGTTAGTGCCTCCGATTTCCATTTTCGTTATCGCAGCAGTTCTTAGCACTGAACTCAACATTAGGTACAGAATACGCACCTGACAGTCAGCCATGTACTCCAGAAGCAGATAACATCGCCAGTTCTCTTCTCAAAACAACTTCTATTGACTGTCCCTCAACCATATGCTACATCTCTCTCCCTTTCCTCCTCCCTCCTTCACATTCCCCTCCCTTATCACTCCACTTTCCCACTCGCGCGTCCCTTTATTCGTCTCCTCCACACACACACCCATCTGCCCCCCCCCCCCGCCCCCCCCCCACTCTTTTGCAGATCACAAAAACATCTTGACTTCGACCAGCAGTGTACTATCCGGCTATGAGACACCTGCCACAGGGTTGTTCTTGCCATATCTTCATTTTGGGCCATCTCCTCCCCTCCGGGGTGAAAACCTCACGCCAGTGATCTAGTCCAGTCATAACGTTTGGCTTCAGTTCGCCTTTCCTACACACGTTATCATGTAGTTTTCAAATGCATGTCAGTAGGAATTTTAATGTAACACATTCTATATTTTTTCATCGTAGCATACATGACGCTTTATAATATTTCGTGTGTCTGTTCTACGACTGCCTCACTATTAGCTCCTATTTTTTCCACCATTTTTTAGCTACAATGCACATATACTTTTACGCATTTGTTCCGGTTTTTTTTTTTCATTTTATAAAGAACTGTTATTACTGAAACACGAAAACACATTTTATTTGTTTTTCTTTAAAGGCATTGGCGAATTCACAGTAAACGATAAAAGTCGTATGGTCTTCTTTAGCTACTTTTGACAAGCTACGTAGTTTGTCATAGTTGTGTACATAGCTATTATATTGACTTGCATTTGCATCTCTTCTCTGCAGACCTTGCATTATAAGGTCCATCTTGGTTGAATGCAACTTAATATTTGTTACTTAATTTGCATATAATGTTAACTAAGGTATCTTTTATGAGTGTATAAAGCATTAACTGTCAATAACGACAACTTCGTGCAGGGGACGGCTGGAAAGGTCCCAATATCCTTTATTGATCTTCACTGCTAGCGTGTTACTCGAAAAAGGAAGTACTTTTACGCATGCCTGACATACGTCGAAAAGGGAAGTGCTTTTGCGCATGCCTGACATGTGTGAAGACTTTTGTCTTACCGGAAAATACCGGAATAATCGCACTCCGCCACAAATTCCCTTATGTCCCATAAGAACTTTTATTGATCTACTAAGTTGGTACTGCTGTATTTGTAATTTCCAAGAAGATTTCACACACACACACACACACACACACACACAACACACACACACACACACACACACACACGCATACGCACGCATGCACGCACGCATGCACGCACGCGCGCGCGCGCGCGCGCGCACACACACACACACACACACACACACACACACACACACACACACATCTATATCTATCTATCTATCTATCTATCTATCTATCTATCTATATATATATATCAATATATATCTATATATATATATATATATATATATAAATAGCGCTCGCTCTCTTCATCCTGAAAAAGCCTAAACAAACTTCAAAAGGTACTCAAACCCTTGGGGAGCAACATCTGTTTTAAAATAATATATTAAAAGGAAGTTTAAAACTACAGATCTGTTTCGAGCGCTCGCTCTCTTCATCCTGAAGAGAGCGAGCGCTCGAAACAGACCTGTAGTTTTAAACTTCCTTTTAATACCTTGTTTTACAAAAAATATATATATATATATATATATATATATATATATTCGCGAAGTTGGCATCATGTCAAAAAGAGAGTGGTCACAATCCCAACGACTGTATCTGGAAATATGCCAGCAATGTAGTCTGTGTTAGACCTTGCGTTCAAGCCAAAGTGATCCCGCCGTTTTTGTTTTTTTTTTTTATGGGACAGATGCCGCTTGTGGACACGGCCAAATGAACTTTGCGACATCAGTCAGCTTTGCTGTTTAATCAGAGAGAGAAAATGCCAGATCGTGGGTTTGAAACGACGCGCGCCTGTAATGCAGACGGCCAATAGCCTAATCCGTATCCTTCACAAATAGAATGATTGACTCTAAACTGAGAAACATAACTCTATTTGCGATGGAAAGACAGGCGTTATCTTTCCTTGATTTATCCCGCAACAGTCTTTTTTTCTCACATATACACTTGTTTTTCCATGAATTCTTTTCAAAGTGAAGTTGTTGTCTACAACACTAAACGGGCAACAAGAAAAGAGTACTCAATGTTTTCAACTAATCAACAG
>JADBJO010004620.1:42500-50000 GCA_016801955.1 Conus betulinus
AACAGACGTGAAATTCCAAAGAAGACGGACAACAGACGTGAAATTCCAAAGAAGACGGACAACAGACGTGAAATTCCAAAGAAGACAGACAACAGACGTGAAATTCCAAAGAAGACAACAGACGTGAAATTCCAAAGAAGACAGACAACAGACGTCAAGTTCCAAAAAGAAGACAGACTATTGATCATATGTATAAAGAAGACAGACAACAGACGTCAAGTTCCAAAGAAGACAGACTATTGATCATATGTATAAAGAAGACAGACAACAGACGTCAAGTTTCAAAGAAGACAGACTATTGATCATATGTATATAAAGAAGACGGACAACAGACGTCAAGTTTCAAAGAAGACAGACTATTGATCATATGTATAAAGAAGACGGACAACAGACGTCAAGTTCCAAAGAAGACAGACTATTGATCATATGTATAAAGAAGACGGACAACAGACGTCAAGTTCCAAAGAAGACAGACTATTGATCATATGTGTAAAGAAGACAGACAACAGACGTGAAATTCCAAAGAAGACAGACTATTGATCATATGTATAAAGAAGACAGACAACAGACGTGAAATTCCAAAAAGAGACAGACTATTGATCATATGTATAAAGAAGACAGACAACAGACGTGAAATTCCAAAGAAGACAGACTATTGATCATATGTATAAAGAATGTATAAAGAAGACAGACCACAGTTAGCATTTCCGAAAAAGACCAGACGACGGACATAAAATTCCAAAGGCGACAGACTACAGATGACATTAATAAAGAAGGCAGACTACATCATACATTGAAAAAAAATGAAAAGACAGAGTGCAGACACAGAATTTAAAAAAAAAACAACTGACATAGAATTCCGAAAAAGATGGACGACAGATCACGTGTCTAAGGAAGGCAGACTATATATCGCATTTATAAAGATGGCGGACTACAGATATTCAAAAAAAAAAAAAAAAAAATCAGACTAAATATCATTTAAAAGAGGACAGACCGCAATCAGACGCAAACACAAATTTCCAGACAAACTCAAAGATTTCATATATGTTATCTGCTTCGGAGATTTTAAAAAACAAAACAAAAAAAAACAACTGATATCACTTCTTAAGTACAAACAGGTAACATGCCGGTGGTAAACATGATGTAAGTTTCTGCATCCAGATCTGTAGCTGTACGCATTTTTAACATGACAAAAGCCCGTAGCTTAACACAAAAAGTTCCCACCAATGGAAGGTGATTGGTTTACAACACCCCCCCCCCCCCCCCCCCCCCCCCCCCCCCCCCTTCCCCCGAGTTTAGAATGCAGATAGTTTTGTGTGTTTGTTCTTCGTGTTTTATTTAGCTATTATTTATTATTTGTTTATCATTTCATTTATTCAGGCATTTATTTATCCATTTATTTATTCATTTATCTGTTCATTTATAAGTAATTTTATCTATGTATTCATTTATTATTGCCGTTTTGTTTTGGTTTATTACCTTTTCTCGTCTCATTCAGATATGTCAGACTCTCGCTTGCGCAACATCGACACCTCAGGCAAACATGAGGAATTAAATTTTAAAAATCTTTTTACATAAAATACTTTTTATTATGGTCTAAAAAAAAATCATACTAGTTTCAAGACAAAGTATTAACAATGTCTTTACGGACTCACAAACACTTTTCTTTTGATAGTTGGCCGCAAACAGTGCCACATAAAAAAACGCTTTCAGCAAACAAAAGTCACTGGTCCTCACTGTCCTACAAAACAGTTTTATTTCCTAGCTTCGGCCAAACAAACCGCAAAAACCTTCACAATCTCCTCGACCTCACGTCGACTTCAAAAATACAAACTATGTTTGTGCATCTCCCAGTTACAAAAAAAAGAAGTAAATTTCATGTCCTTAGACCATTTGGGGAAAATGCTTTTTTGAAAAGAAAAGAAATATATTTTTGATAGGAAAGGAAAAATGAATCTAGTGATCTTTAAATCAGTTTTGGAAATATCTTTATCTAACATCAATCTTCGTTGTTTGTTCTTGTAATTTCTTTCCAACAGTCTTACCTAGCGGTTTGCTAAGCCCATCACAGGCCAACAACAGCAACGACAACGAACTATCAGACATGCGTTTCTCGTAAGTTAAAAATGATTGTCTGTCTGTCAATCTGTCTTTCTATCTATCTATCTACTAAAGAAACGTCTTGAAAGAAGACAGAGTGCATACAGATTTCCATAGATTACATACAGACCAAATTGTATTTTTTAAAAGGACAGGATCTATGGACAAGTCCTCCAAAGCCTCTCTGCAACATGGAAAAAGTCTAGACAACAAAAGCGAAAAAAATCACCACCCAGAGTGTGTGTATATATGTGTGTGTATATATATATATATGTATATGTATATATGTGTGTGTGTGTGTGTGTATATGTGTATATGTGTGTGTGTGTGTGTGTGTGTGTGTGTGTGTGTGTGTGCGTGTGTGTGTGTGTGTGTGTGAGCGTGCGTGCGCGCGTGTGTGTGTGTGTGTGTGTGTGTGTGTGTGTGTGTGTGTGTGTGTGTGTGTGTGTGTGTGTGTGTGTGTGTGTGTGTGAGTGTGTGCGCGCGCGCCCGCGCGCGTGTGACTGTCCCTAATGTACTGACCAAATATGCTTGTGTTATCGAGAACTGATAATTTTTTCTGTAAGGTTTAAAAATCGCATTAAAGAAGAAAGAAACAGTGAGCATAGTAGAACTAACTGAAAACGGACGGGGGGGAAGCTATGGAAGGAAAAAAAAAAAAAAAAACGACTGAGAAAAACACGAGAAAGAGAAGAAGAAAAAAGGAAGATTACACACAAATCAGAACCGCCGACTGGGAGGTTTAGGTTCGAGTTGACATCAGAGCCATGTATCTGCCGTGAGTTTGCAGACAGTGGCCTCAAACAGGTTGATTGCTACAACTTCAGTCGGATTTCAGCCCCTTCAGGAATGCACTTGCGACACCTTTGCGCAAACTTACTACTCAACACTATAGGACTTACATTTGG
Source organism: Conus betulinus (assembly GCA_016801955.1). Classification (NCBI taxonomy): domain Eukaryota; kingdom Metazoa; phylum Mollusca; class Gastropoda; order Neogastropoda; family Conidae; genus Conus; species Conus betulinus. The sequence goes on from JADBJO010004620.1 coordinate 45,509, forward strand.
TTATGCCGGTATACATTTGTGAAAGGAAAGCGTTCAATGCAACCCTGGTGTGTTATCTCAGATCGAAATACATGCCATGCATGCTCTATATCTCTCATTCCCATTGATACTCTTTCGACACTCGGGCAGTGTAACTGAATAGTCGTGGTGAGTTTGCATCAAAGTTTCATATCGGTGAGTTCGTTGGCACTGTGGTTGAATGGACGTGGTTGAGTTCATATGAAAGTCTTCAGCATCAGCGACTTCAGGGGCACTGTTGCTGGATGAAGAGGGAGGGGGGGGGGGGGGTTGGGAGGGGGGGGGGGGGGGCGGGAGCGGGGGCTTCACTCCTGCTGGTTTGACGACAAAGCAGTGACTGTAAGTGAGGGTTTCAGTAGAAGGTAATGTCCTCTGTGTGTTGGATCCGAACGGGCACACTGAATGCTATCAGAATAAACAACACGTGACTATCTACTTGGATGGCACGGAGGAGGATACAACAAAAAACAACAAATAAATCGATGAATGTATGCTAAAGCAAGAGAAAGAGAAACATTTTGCTATTTTTTGTCATTTACCCAATCCCCATTCCGTACTCTGCACCCTAATATGTCCTCTGCAAAAAACAAACAAACAAACAAACAAACAAACAAAACCGGTATAGGGCCCACTCCATGTATTATGTCAAACGGAATTGATACAGAAGTGGAACAAGCTGCGGCAACAATGAGTTGAAGAACCTCTCCGTACAAGGTGACATTTTGATAGCAATTTATTTCAAAACGGGGAGCAAATGAATATATACAGGTAAGCACCCTCTCTCAACAACGAAACCAACAGCACGCTGGGGGAAACGACGCGACTAATCAAACCGTTGACTTCCCATCTTGAATAAAACTATCATCAGCAACATCCAAAAATGAAAGAAAAAAAATAATCCAACTGAGAACAGAAGCTGAATGAAAAAAAAAAATCGTTTCACAAAAACGGGCAACCGAAAAGATTTAGAAGTGCACTTGGAGAGTGAAGACCACTATCAAGTTCGAACGAAGTTTGGATTGGTCCTTTGAGTCATTTGATGAATGAATTCAAAAAATCAGTCTTCTGCAAAGGGAAGTAACTGTTGACACAGACTAAGAGCAACCTACCGTGCGCTTTGATAGCATACGCTACGAACTGCTAATGTGTGTATTATTGTAAACTTCTAATATTTCATGAAACTCTGCAAGCTTTCTTGTAAACCGGCCTTTCAAATTCGTTCGTTAGTTAATGTACAAAAAAAAAAATGGAATAATGTCACTGAACGATCCTGTACCCATCATTTCATTCGATTCCACAACACATACATCCGCACCTCGAGCCCTGTGATATCTTCTAATAAACTGTGATTTAAACAGAGCAAGCATTTTTTTTTTTTTTGTGGGTAGATCTGCTGATAAACAATAAAGAAACAAACAGACGGACGCTGGTGGCAAGACAAGACACCTTGGAGGACGTGATAAGCGTGAAAAAAAAGAGGACACGGGGACCCTGGCCGCCCACTAATACGCCGTGCTCAGCACAAAGAAAGATAGACAGCAACGTCCAACGCTTTTCCTTTTTATTCCGCATTGTTGTCCTCTCCCTGAGGCCAAGCAATTACCCGACTACCAGATACGGGCCCGACCAACAACTTTGTTGATTAAGCGGGGGATGGGAAAGGTATAGGACGTGTGCGGGTAGGAGAAAGGCAGTGAGAGCTTGTGCAGAGGGTTGGGGGCGGCGCAGTGTTTGTGTGTGCAGTGTCTGGACTGTAACCAAACAGGAGGGCACTGATTGAAAGAGTTCATGTGGTGTAGCTTGAAAGTGTGGGACGAGGGCGGTGTGTGTGTGTGTGTGTGTGTGTGTGTGTTGGGGGGGGGGGGGGGGGGGGGGAGATTATTAACCGAAATTAAAAGATTGTCCACAGAGGATGAGTATAGCTGAGAAACAAGTTGGTTTTTTCATTATCACGGTAAAACCAGTTGCTGGTGTAAGGCGACAGGGGGAGGCAAGGGAATAAAAAGGTATGGTGGTGTCAACCTAAACTTTCTTTTTCTGGGCGACAACAGACAGATGCAATGATTGTGCCTGCACTTATTTGTCCCGATATTCCAGAAGAGGTGGAAGTGAGGGGGGGGAGGGTAAGAGGCTCCAAAATAATCGTTTTCCAACTCAGCAGTCAGCCACTATGATGCAACGTAATCGACTACGGTGTGTGTGTGTGTGTGTGTGTGTGTGTGTGTGTGTGTGTGTGTGTGTGTGTGTGTGCGCGCGCGCGCGCGCGCGCGCGCTTGTGCGTGCGTGCATACATGCGTGCGTGCGTGCGTGCGTGTGCGCGCGCGCGTGTGTGTATGTGTTTGTGTGTTGTGTGTATGTGTGTGTGTTTGTGCATGTGCGTACGTGTAAGTGTGTGTGTGTGTGTGTGTGTGTGTGTGTGTGTGTGTGTGTGTGTGTGTGTGTGTGTACACATAAGTAATACTAAGTGACCTGCCCAACAATAGTTGTATTATGTAGCCCTGAAATCGGGCTGTAAAACTTTAATGTCACATGTAAGAAGAAGAAGAACACAAAGGAGGAGAGGAGAGGAGAGAAGAAAGATGGGGGTGCGGGGGTGAGGAGGGGAAGAAAATCGCGAAAAACAAGAACAAGAATAAAGACAACAACCACAAAAGTAAAAGAAGATGGATACAAAGAAGACCGAGAAAAAAGAACTGTCTAAAATAAAAGCCCTGATTCTACTAATTTCCTTCTTTCCCTAGAGCTCTCTCTCTCCTCTCCACCCCCAAAGCAAAATTCAAGAAATTTCAGATCGCAGTATAACATACATAGAGAAGAGCAACAGCAGGATAGAGTGGACAAACTTCTCCCATGCAAGACGATAGTCTGTCAGCAGCAATGCATCTCTGAAAAGGCTGAAAATGAATGTAAATCTAGAGAAAAAACAAACAAACAAACAAACAAATGAGCAAATAAACAAAAGGAAAGCTGACCATACGTCGACTGTGCAAACACAAGTCGATCAACCTTGCTTAACACATCATGACGAAAACAAGAAGGAGGGTGAATGAATGGGAGGCAGTCCTGAGCAAAGGTACAGTAGAGAGGGCGGAGAGCAACGGCAGCAGCACGGCACACATTTGAAGAAATCCTGTGGTTCTTCATGCCTTGTCTGCAAGGTGGCTTCACGACCGATTTCCTCTTGAAATCCATGCCCTAAGTTACAAGTATCAGCAAGCTCATGGAGGACTGACACTGGATGCACGTGGTGGCGCCCCTCTAGCGGGGATGCTCACTCATGATAGATCTGCGATGAAGCATTCATTACAGTAAATTCGCAGTATCTTTGTGGTTGCTGTCCTGCGCACGTAGGAGAAGAAAAAAGCACAACTGAACATCATCAAATTTACATACAGCAGTGCCGTATCTCCTCTCGTGAGTTACCCAATAAGAACGTAATACTGATTGCTCCCTGCAGCTTGTTTTGCTGGGAACGCCACAAGACAAACATGGGGGTGGCTGTGTACTGGAGAGCCGTAGTTAACGGCATGGAAACAATATCACCGGAAACAAGTGGAAGATTAGACAAAAAAAAAAGTAAAGACGTTGAGTTGTATGTGATTTCTATTTGTTTCAGGACACTGAGCCATCGGGTTCCCTAACTTGAAAAGAAAGGGAAAATTCAACCGTTTGCGTGTTGTTCCATTTACGATTCACCAGTGCAGTCTTGGATCCGCAGGATACGTTATGGTTAGGATGATGAACAGAGATTTTGAGTACAGCTTCTTCTTCGTCTTTCTGGCTGTCTGTAGCCTCACTTTCCCTCATTTGATGCAGTGGCTGCTTGCTGTCTTGACTGACAATCTCCAATATTCGTTCCCCCCCCCCCCCCCCCCCCCCCCCCCCCCTTCCCCTTCCCCTTAACAGCCTGGTCTGATGGGAGATGTCAGCCTGTTTGGGCTGCTTTATTCAACTTGTTCTTTTAAGCACTGCCTGTAGGGTCCATGATCGCGCATCCTGCTTAGCTCTCACATTCTTCGTGTTCTCTATTCTGGCTACATCCCTAACACAGTATAGCCTGGGACTGCATCATCAGCATCATGGGCTTTCTCTGGCGGAATTTCGGGACATCATCATGACGTGGGGGTTGAATTTAAAAATCAGAATGCGTGTGAAACAGAGTGCGAGTGTCCCATTTATCAGATCAATAGCGCGCCCACACACCACACACACACACACACCAACACACACACACAAAAGTGAGTGCACATACGCCACACACGCGACACACACACACACCACAACTGAGAGAGAGAGAGAGCGAGAGAGAGTGAGAGAGCGAGACACAGAGGAAACACACAGAGGGAGAGGAGCGACGAGAGAGAGAGCGAGAGAGAGAGAGAGAGAGAGAGAGAGGAGAGAGAGAGAGAGAGAGAGAGAGAGAGAGAGAGAGAGTTTCCCGATATGTTCTAAACTTTTAAGTCAGTACAAACAA
>JADBJO010004620.1:55000-85000 GCA_016801955.1 Conus betulinus
TCAGATTGTCGGGAAAAATTCAAGACATGCGCTTTCCGATGGATGAAGGGAAATCAGAGAGTTGCGCTAGGACAAAAACGCCTTCTGACCGGATACATTGTCAATTCGTGAAGCTGTAGGTCGGCACCGAATGCTAAACAATGCCGCGCGTGTTCAGATATTCAGAGAAGAGACTTGTCAAAAGGAGATATGTTAACATCTGTCAGTTTATCCCCAAGTGGGTAGGATTCATTGCCGAGTCCGAAAATCTTGGTGCAGCGGGGGAACAACAGTTTAGTTGATAATTCATCTGGTATCTAGAAGAATGAACAACTCAGTTTTAAACTCATGAAATTCATTAATTGTACAATCAGTGTATATCAAAGATCACTCGCATTTTAGTAACACACCTGCTTGAGTAAAGGAAAGAATGAAAAAAAAAAAAAAAAAAAAAAAAAAAAAACCGAAAACAAAAGCACAACAAAGGGGGGTGGGGGTGGGGGTGGGGGTTAGAGAAAACAGAGAAGCAAAGCTGTGATCTTGTTCAACATGAGGGTCTCTGAAAATTCTTGATAGATACTGCGCATCTTGTAACAAAAACATTTTGAAGGTAGCCTAAAAGTGCAAATATTCTCACTGATTGACGAGGATGACGTTCACGAGCGAACGTTTTCTTCCTGTCTTGCCTTTCAGAGCTGGCAGAGTGCTGGTTTTTTTCTTTCTCCACGGCAAATGAGCGTTTTGTTTATCCACCCAGTGTGTCTCAAAACAGTAAGTTGAAGGACACAGAATCTTTGTCATCTTACATATTTCAAAGGATAAGACAGCGTAAACTGAAGGAACAATGCAAGAAATTGTACTGTTACTAATAATTAGCGTCTGAAGTCTTCTGAGTGTGTCCATGGCTATGGCACTCATACGGTTCAGTTCGACATGCATTGATGACTTTATGCAAGATTCACTCTACATTTCAGGCCTTTTGAATTGATGAAACTGTGCAAACGATATCCACCAACACCACTTCCACATCCACCCACCTCCATTTCCTCTTCCTTTTTGCTCCTCATTCTCCCTATTGTACCCGCTCCATCCCGTTTCTTGAATCCCTGATCGCCTTATATTTTCTGCGGAGTTGGTCAATGGATCTTTAACAATAAGATTTTGTGCGATGATTTCGCTAAAATAATTTTCAGAACATGCTTGTGACGCGAAAGACACAAATATCAATCAGCTTGAAAAGACAACAAGAAATTATTGAGTGCCCTTTTCTGAGTTAAGAGAAATTAGATGATGTTACTTTTTATGTCTACTGATTTCATGAACTGGATATCAGAAGCATTTCTCTCTGTCTCTCTCTCTCTCTCTGTCTCTCTCTCTCTGTCTCTCTCTCTCTCTCTCTCTCTCTCTCTCTCTCTCTCTCTCTCTCTCTCTCTCTCTCTCTCTCAGGCCTTTCCATAGCAGTGCTATTGTCGCAGAGAACCGACAAGTGCATAGTAAATGGTAAGGGCAGAGAAGAAGGCGTTATCAAGTCGTTCAGACCCAGAGCTGTAGACAGGATGGAGAGGTCTGCCGGATTTGACTCTTCACCTCCCGTCACACCTGCATCAGAGGTCGGCTTTCTGGCATCAGCTATCAGTATGGTTAAACGACGAACCTCATCCTCCTCGATCAACATAAAAAAAAAACTGTCAAATTCTGTGGCCCTTCATGCCCTGCTCTCATGGTTTCCTAAGCTTAACTTCCTGTTCACATCTGTGCCCTTGGTGAGTTTGTATTCAGGTGTGGCTAGTTCTTGGGGACTGTCACTCGACGAAGGTGGCCATGCTTTCTAGAGGGGACACACTCACTCATGATGGCTCAAGACCAAGCCATTATTGTCGTCAGAAAAGGGCGGAGGAGTAGCAGGTGGTGCTTTTGGTAAGCTGGACTAGAACAGACACCGCTGAACTCCACTAAACTGACTTGACAGCAGTTCAGTGTCTGCTCTCATAGGCTGCCTCAGGTTGACTTGATACTGACTGCTCTCTGTGTACAGCCGACACCGGACTGCCGCAGGACAAGCCAGGCTGTGGCTAGGGATCGAGAGCGTAGGGGGTAATGCCTCTGAAGTGGCAGAGATTAGACAGCATGGAAAAAATCAATCCTCTCTCTCTCTCATCTCTCTCTCTCTCTCTCTCTCTCTCTCTCTCTCTCTCTCTCTCTCTCTCTCTCTGCCTCCCCCTCTCTCTCTCTCCTCTCTCTCTCTCTCTCTCTTCTCCTCCCCTCTCTCTCTCTCTCTCTCCCTTTCTCCCGGTATTTGTGTTCTCTCTCTCTCTCTTCTCTTCTCTCTCTCTCTCTCTCTCTCTCTCTCTCTCTCTCTTCTCTCAGTAGTTGTTTTTGTCCCACTGCACCCTGGCCTGACTCCCCCCCCCCCCCCCCCCCCTTTCCCTCTCCGCCCTCCTGCTATCCTTTCCAAATGCCACTGTTGTGTTTCCCTCCCTCCGCCACTACCTTTGTTTCCATGTGAGAATGAACAAGCATCTTGTTATTCACTTATTTATGCACCCCTCCCCCCCCCCCCCCCCCCTCCGCCCCCTGATAATCTGAGAATTGCAACCGGGAAATAACATCGCCAAAAGAAATTCACACATTCTCTCTCTCTCTCTCTCTCTCTCTCTCTCTCCTCTCTCTCTCTCTCTCTCTCTCTCTCTCTCTCTCTCTCTCTGGAAGTCATTGTTTCTGTCTTTATGCCCGTTTCTAGCATCTCTGCTATGTCTTTCTCCTCTCCTTTCCAGTCTTTCTCTCTGTGCCAGTGAACGATCTGTCACCACACTCTTATCGTTGGGAGGATCGGAGCGAGGGTGTGGATGGAGGAAGAATCCTTTATTATTTATCAGCTCGGTCAGGTTCAGGAGTCATGACAGGATGGAGAGGCCTCGAGGTAGGTAGTTGCTTTCAGCACCACGTCCCCTGAGCGTGCCAGATTTTGTCTTCGGTCACTGAACCCTGCATTAAAGATTACTGAGCTACCGTTACATACCTGTACAGTGTCCTGTCTTTGTTGGTGTTTTGGTTTGTATTATGGGAATTAAACAAATATCCCTGAAACAATGGTGACCTTAAGAATGAAAAGAGTAAAGTTCCGCAGGAGATCAATAATGTGAAAATATGATCAAAGATGCACTGCAACCTATTTATGAATACAATAGATAAGAATAAACCATTGGATCATTTGTTTAACGGACAAATAAAACTATTAACCCAATAGACTGGCACATTGTTATGGAATTAAAAAAAAAGAAATAAAGTTGTAATGCTTTTTGCTACAACTACTTAATGAAATGTCGGCAGTGAAAATTGCAAAAAAAAAAAATTTGCTTTGTTATTTGATCACCCTTGCCTTCCTTCCCCTACTTTTTAATGTCCCCCCCCCCCCCCCCCCCCATACCAAATGCACTTACAGCTTCTCGCTAACCAGCATTATGGTTCATAATTTAAACTTGATTCCTGTGTGATTCCTATATGATAATGTTGACCCACCGGATTTCATGCGTAGCTATTTTGATGTCAAATGCAGGAAATGTATAACTGTCGGTGCAAAATGGGGAGAGAAAGAAGTTTTCCGCTCCAGTACCTGACCCCCAACTCTAAAGGCTGTTGACGATGTCTGCTCTACCAGGGGGTTGATACTGATCTCGTTCCCCAACTTGCCTGTTCGGAGTCAACAGTCTGTTCTCCTCACATTTTTTTGTGTTCGAAAGTGACTTACAATCATCATCACATCATCATCATCATCATCATCACCATCATCATCATACCCAACCAACTAAATATCAGAAATCTTGATGATCAATCAATCAATCAATCAATCAATCAATCAATCAATCAGTGATTCAATCTATCTATAAACGATAAAAAGGAAAGGGAACAGTCAAGTGAAGATGAGGATTCAATCTATCTATAAACGATAAAAAAAAACATCGCATAGGGAACCCTATTCATCTACCCACTCTGTTGTGGAGTACATCGACTTGCAGTGATGCCGTTTAACATTGAAGCTGGACACAATATTGCTCATAATCGGATTTGACAGCTCGATCTTCAGTCTTGATACCGACTGTCTTAAAAAAAAAAAAACAGATACAATGAAAACTGCTTAATTTCAAGTGCCTTGGGATATCCGATTGACTTCATATTACACGAACTTTATAACATTATTGCTTAATTTAATTTCTTTAACTTGCTCCGGCATGAAATGTAAATTGAGCGATCAATTTACAAGGGGCTAAATTTCATTGAGTAGACTTTTTCATATTGATCTTTACGTAAAAAGTGTATTTGCTACGTAAATCTAATGAATATAAACTTGTCACACTCTCAGTTATGGCTGTATATGAATTGGAGAAAAACAAAACAAAACAAAGGAATATCTCTCATTCTCTATCGTGAGTGTGCGATTATTCGTATTTCTCAATATGCGCGTTTTTTAATAAGTCCGTGCAAGTAAAGCATGTTTTCTTTCCGTTCAGCACAATCTTAACTTGTACACCGTCTTGATACATGCATTCTGACCAACAACAGAAAGACAAATTTATCTTCTGTACAATCTTTACAATAATATAATGGTCTGTACAATCTGGTCTTACAGTCACTACAAATTGTGTTCATACAACATTTTATGATTATATTATTCTTGACTTAAAAAAAAAAAAACAAACAAATTTCCAGTGTCAAATATTAAATTATGATAGAAAACACGAAACATGAATTCCCATTTTGTACTTCGGTTCATATATACTGAGTTATTCTGCCTTCTTGATAATGGAAATTGACATTCTCAAGACTTACCCAAATACGAGCATATTAGCATAAAATAATGAAATATAGTACATATTCAAAGATGTGTGGTTGTGGAAGGGATCTTAACACCATTTAGAAAAACTGAGGAGGAGAGATAAGCTATAAAACCAGAAGATCTGTGAGAAAACCAAGAATGCAAAGTAAAGAAAGATGAAACAACAGCTTAAACATGGAGAAAAACCTAGACAACAATGACCCCCAGAAAGCTTTTAAGCCAGCAACATTCAGGACAAAGACGGCAACTGCATCACGCAGGGAGAAGACTGCTCTGAATTGTGTAACACACAGAATGAAATAGATCCGAGTGTGTCAACAGTACAGGATTCACCAAATAAGTATGATTCTCCACTATTCTGTGAACGTGTGGTAGCTGTATTAACATCACTGAAAGAGGAAAAGGCTTGCAGGCATCAACAACACTCTCATGCACAAATCTGTGAACGTGGCAAAGAGGCAATATAACTGATACCCTAACTGCCGTTTTAACCAAATCTGGAACTCAGGTGAGTGCTCCCGTCTCATGGATTCGATCACTTATGTCATCCTTCCCAGATCAGCAATGTCCAACACGACTAGACCTGCCACGCTAGGAATTTGATAACACAGTCATTCTCAGAGCTTTTCGGAATAAATTACAGCGACAGGCAGCACCCATTATTGCTGAAGAGTAAGCTGGAATCCGCTAAAGGAGAGAGAGAATGTCGCTCATAGCCCAGACGACCACAAAGGACCATATCAGGGCTGTTACCACACTGACGTGAACTCTAACTTATATTTTCAAAAAAAAAATGAGTATACATCAACACAATTCACTAAAACACACCTTCGTAAGTCTATCGGAGGTAATGTTAACGTCTTTCCTTCGTAAAACCTTAGATCTGATGAAAAATGTCGATCTTTTTCAGAAAAAAAAAAAAAAACAAAAAAAACAAACAAAAAAAAAAAAAAAAAAAAAAAAAAAAAAAACATCACGCAGGTGGGACATCTCTGGACAAGATTTTCATGGAGTGTGCCGAAGAATGTTTATGTCTATCATCATACGAGTCTCAACACTCTTGACGAACATATTTCATTGTGAGGAGTACGTGGCATGGAATGCACCACGGAACTTCTTCGCTTTTTAAAAGATAATAATGGGGTGTGAAAGGAGTGGCATATGTTCAAACGGCTCAAGACGTTCTTCTGTATGGCGGCCCCGGAACACGGTAACAACTCTTTCATGTCTGGACGGATTTGGAAAAGCTTGTTATCTGTCTGTGAGTTTCATTTCTCTTGTCAGAGGTCTTTGACATACAATGGACTTTGGGGTTTCAGACTGGAGTGAGGGATAGATAATCTGCTCAACTCTTCCTTTGTGGCACTCTTGGCAAGTTGATCAACCACCTCATTGTCTCGATGCCTACATAACCGGGAGTTCAAGCAGAAAGCGACGTATCCCTCAGATTTAAGAGAGGTGCACAGTTCGAAGAAATTTAAGTTTAGGGTGATCAAGATTACGGCGGGCAATGGCTTCTAAAGCAGAAAGGGAGTCTGACAAAATGAGGAAATCTTTATGTTTTGATTTAGAGACCATTTAAGAGCCAGGACCAAGGCTGTCAGTTTAGAAGTGTAGAAGGAGCTGTCAGTGGGAATATGTTTAGAACATCTCTAAGTGGGAAAGATGGGCTAAATCGAACCGGATCTCAGGAGGGAGGAAAGTCCATGGTGGGTCATCAGGAAACTCGGACGAATCACACACGACTCCCGTGGTCTATGTCTGTATTGTTCAAATGGAGAAGAAATATGACTTCCCATGGTTTGGAATGGAACTGTGGTGGTCATCAAATTTCTTATGGAACTTCAGGTCGAAGAAAGTCATAAGCGTGGCTTCGGGGTTCAAACACTAGTTTAGGTTTAGTTTAAGCCATCGGTTAGCGAGGGATGGTTCACCTGCCTCAGCATACAGGCTATAAACAGCGGTGGTGCGGAATACACCCAGACAGAACTGAAGCCATTGATGATGGAAGCCTCGTTTTCATTCAATGCCCATCTTGCGCCGAATTGGATGAAGGTAAGTGAGTGCTCGTTCATTTTCGTTGTCCTGAGTGTTGTGTCTCTTGCCTGAGGAAGACCTAAGGGATCGAAACGCGTCATGTTTTGTCTTGTGATTCGTTTGTCTACGTTTTTTTTTCGGCGGTGCTTTATCAATAACTTTTCAAATTTGGCTAAAGCTTGTTTGTCAGTAATCTGAGCATCGGCAATTTTCAGGTGATGAATCGATTGACTGGTGTTTCGCCTGTTGATTTTCTTGCTAATGTTCTAGACTTTTTTGTTAGATGTTTTAGAAGTCAGCTTCGAGCAGAAGTCTCTCTGAAACTGACGTTTGCTCAGCTTAAAAGTGTCTCATTTTGACTCGCGGGTTTTTGATGGCCTCGAACGTTGGGCGCTGTGACAAACATAGCGCTGAGCACATTTTTGTTCCTTTGAAATGTGTTAGCATTCATGATTAAACCAGGATGCTTTAGGCATTTCAGTTTGTTGAAACAAGTTGGAATGCTGTCTTTAGTACATGTCACGAGTATGTCAGTAAGGCTTTTGGCAAGGTCCAGACTTTGTAGAACTTCCTCTCCCAATAAATTATTTTTGGACAAACCCTGCGAATAGGTCCCAGTTCACTGATAATTGGGGTGTTCAGGTAAACTGCAGCTTTAGTTACTATTATATTTCAGGACCATTGGAAAGTGGTCACTTCCGTGAATATCGTCGTGAACACACCACGCATAGGGCCGGACCAGTGAAGGATCACATATCGACAAAATGTCACTACAGAAGTGTACCTGTGGAAGAATGAGTTATGCTGAAGACCCCTCATTCAGACTACACAAATCCAGGTCTGAAAAAATTCTTCAAGAAGAAGACATTTGTATAAAGTATTCACAGTACCCAAAGAGGATTGTGTGCATTGAAATCACCCAACATAAAAAAGGTCGAGGAACCAATCAGGCTGACTAGCTCTTGTCGACTGACTGATGAACACACACACACACACACACACACACACACACACACACACACACACACACACACACACACACAAACAAACAAACAATACGCTGTTACTGTTGTATGCAAAGTAAATCTAGTGGCTAAAGCTTGAGGAGAGGTATTTAGATTACTTAGGGCTGAACAGATGAGAACTGTGGATGAACAGCGAGACTTCTCTCCTTACTCCATCTGCAGTATATTGTGCTCGTTTTGAGAGATTATTAAGGCCGGAAAGAAAGTCTTCTGCTTCTGAAATTTTAGTTGTTTTTTTTTTTTTTCTGAACTACCAAAGCAGCTGTAGCCCCTCAAAATTAGAAGAGAAACCCCGGATGTTCCAGTGGAACATTTTTGAATCCATAGTGGCAAGGGCATAAAGACGGTCGGCAACTCATCCCATGTCTGCATCCCCGCTGTCGGACTGGAGAGGAGAAGATATGTTTTCTTACACTAATTCAGTTTCTTTAGGGGCAGGAAGCTTTTTCTTCTGCCCCTGTTTCCCTGTGGAGGTTCCAGGAGTAGACGGAGACCCGTCCACCTCTATCACTTCTACACATCTTCTCTCAGAAACTGTTTGAGGGGCTCCCAGGGCTTTTAGGGGGGAACAGCCGGTTTTCTGTTCCCCTCCGTCCCAGTGGAGCGGGGCTGGCAGGATGTGGGAGGGGTTTGTTTCCCAGCCTGCTCAGCAGCAGTCTTTCTTGACTGCTGGAGAGACTGTGGGACAGAGGATGTAACGCCTCTGCCGAGGGCACAGACCTTCTCCGGAGGAATAGCACTCTCCCACACATCTAAATGGAAGAGATTTTTCTTTGTCCGGTAACTTGATACACCTTCCCGACTCCCTCCTTCTCTAACGTTTTCCTCGGCCTATCTCATGTTTCCTTCTCTTAGATGTGTTCTCATCCCAGCACACTTCCTGCATGGGACTTGAAAGGATCAGAGGGAGTTGTGTGGATGAAAGAAGAAACCTTATCGCCATGTTATGGTTCGAAAGTCATGACAAAATGGAAAATCTTCTGGGACGTTTTCTTCCAGTATTTAAATCCCTTATACTGCCCGATTTCAGCTCTGGTAGCTGACCTCAAAGGTTGTAGGCACTGATTGTAGCCACAGCGCAAAGTCCTGACACGTTCTTTTCAGATGCATGTCTTAGAGTTCTTCATTGCATTTTGACATGTCTGATTCGTGTGAATCATTATTTCTGAGGATATTTGCACCATCAAGGAGCTTGCTGTATTGAAAATAATCTCTCTCTCTCTCTCTCTCTCTCTCTCGTCTCTCTCTCTCTCTCTCTCTCTCTCTCTCTCTCTCTCTCTCTCTCCAGCATATTCTGTGGCGTTTTTCTGTGCAGCCATATCTTTGAATCTGCTTTTCTCCGTTATCTTTTTCTACCAGTCTCGTTTATCTTTTTCTGTACCCCCCCCCCCCCCCCCCCCCCCCCCCCCCCCACACCCACACACCTCCCCGTCACTTTCCCTCCCCTTTCTCCGTCTTTCTCTCATATGTCTCCCCGTCTCTCTCTGTCTGTCTGACTCTGTTTCTCTCTCTCACATCTCTCTCTCCTCTCCCCCCCCCCCCACGTCCCCTCTCTCTCTCTCTCTCTCTCTCTCTCTCTCTCTCTCTTTCCCCCCTCCCAACTGTGTTTGATTCTGTACACCAAATAAATCCCCACTCCACTGTTGTGGTATTGAGGATCATAGTGAGTGTTGCGGGTGATGAAAGATGCTTGTTATCAAGCTCAGGGTCAGGAGTCATCACAGGGTGGAAAGATTTTGTAGCAGTTTCTTCAAACATCTGATCCGTTCATATCCGAGTTTAAAACATTTCAACTCCTTCTGTCACTGCGTCCTGGCTGTGTGGATCTATGTCCATCTTGCTGTTCCGTTTTTTGTTGTTTTTTTTTTTTTTTTTAGTCTTTCATTTCTAATTTTATCATTTAGTCTCTTGTTTACGTTCTTCTCTTAATTTTGTATACACGTATGTCTGTCTCTTTGCTTTGCTTTTTTTTTTAATTCGTCTTTCATTCTTCATTTTCTCGATCAGATTCCCCAGTTTGTGTTCTCTTTATTCTTTATACACGTTTCTTCTTCTTCTTCTTCTTCTTCTTCTTCTTCTTCTCTCACGTTATTTGCACGCATTCCCACCGCACTGCTTGTGCTGCGCAGGGTGTCACGGCGTCAGGAACCAGCGGTGTGGACGGAGTTAGAGCTCTTATCGTCTGGTTCAGGTTCAGGAATCCTGACAGAGTGGAAAGGCCTCGTGGCCGTTAATTGTCTGTCAGCATCACGTCTATAGGGTTGCCAGATGTCGGCCTCGGTCACTGTTCCCGGCATCAGTGGTAAGATGGGATAGCTATGGCTGCGAGGGCAGTGTCTGAACACTTCCATTTTCAGACTTACCTCTCGAATGTGATTTTAAATCCATTTCTCACCCAGCATTATAGTTTACCTTCGGTACGTTGCGTCTTGGTAAAGCTTTCTGTTCATAGCTGAAAAGAAAGTGATTTCGATTTCATTCCTCACTAAGTATTGATAGCTTATACTCAGGACATTGTGCCTTGGTAAAACATTCCGTATCCATATCTGTATGTATGTGATTTTGATTCCAGTCCTCACCAAGTAGTAACAATTTACATACAGAACGTTGTGTCTTATTAAAGCTGGCCGTGCTCATAGCTGAAAATAACGCCTCCTTCCTTTCTCAGCATTTCTCTTTTCTCTCTACATTAGTTCTGCTGACTGGCCCACAAACTGTATTATGTCTTCTGCCTGTCCCATCCGTGATTTTCCACGTCCTTGGTGAGTGCTTTTGTTTCCTTAATTGCCGCATGAAGTGGGTTTGGGTGATTTTAAAGTGCCCTGAGATATGTCTTCACTGTTCTAGCTTGAGTCTTGCCTGCACTGAAGGATGGTTTAGCAGGTATCACTCAGCTTTAAGTGGCGTATGCTTCGTGGTTTCCAAGATTAATCTCATTCTTTTATTTTGAATTCTTTCTAATTTGATTTGCTCTTGGACAGTGCTGTAAACCGTAATCCACAATAAAACGCACTAAGTACAACTGCATGATACAGTCGGTAGAGATGGCACTGTTCAATGCCCTTAGCTGCCAGTACCTTCATCGCAGCATAGCAGACAGGCCTTTTCTCGTTAAGAACAATATGCTCGACATGTTTTCTGACGGTCAGCATTCTGTCAAAACCCATACTCAAATAGCGAAGGTTGTCTGTTGATTCAACTGGTATCCATTCAAGTGAAGGAAAGTGGCAAGGGTAATCGTCCCGATGTTTTGTTTTTGAGAGTACAGAGCAATGGGCTTTGGGGTTTTGTAGGGGTGATGGACGATCCAGTTTCTTTGACACCACTGAGCAGTATCGTTCAACTGCTGTTGAACTGCTTTCGTTCTCTGTTGAGCATTCTTTGATGTTTTGTAGAGGAGACCGTCATCTGCTAGTGTCAGCACTCGTGCAATTCCGTTTCGGTTGAGGTCTGCAAGGCCTTTACTGTAAACATTGTATACAAGAAGGGAGAGAGGAGAACCTTGTGGTAATCCTACAGAGAGTTTATGAGGTCCAGACGTCCAGTATTTAAATTGTAGGATGACGGTTCGCTCCTGAAGTGCTGCTGCAATCAATGGCGTAAGTAGTGTCCTGCTGACTCCATAGTCAAGGAGTAGCTCCACGAGAAGCGAAAACTCGACTTCGTTGTATGCATTTTCCAGGTCTATTGCAGCTGCCAGGGTTTCTTCCATTCTTTGGAATCCTTCGTCTTCTTCATAGGAAACAGATGCCGCATTTTTCCCATGTACTTTTATCTGCTCTGTAGGCTCCTTGATTGGGTGGGAGGATTTGTCTACTTTCAAGGTCTCTACGGGTTTTCTTGCATGATTCGTTCCATGAGCTTTCTTACTATATTTTGCTTAGTGAGTATGCGGTAGCCATTTAGCCGATGATGATCTTTTCCTGATTTGGTAAAGCTTTCAGGTAGCATATATTCTTTATCGAAACTCTCCGGGTAGAAACTAAAGAGATGGGCTCTGTCCTCTTCTGGGATCTGTTTAATATCTGGATACCGTACTTTGTGTGCACCTTAATGCATCTGCCAGTTGCAGCTAGGTGTTGATTTAACTTGATCAAATATTTCCTCTTTCCCTCCAAATTTCTTTGATCATTCTGTTCTATGAAACATTTAAGTAGGGCCGACCCTTTCTCCACATTTGTCTTGAATTTGTGGTCCCAGTAGCATCTAGGATATCTGGGGTAGCGTTTCTACTGTGTTTTCCTTTCATGCGATCATAAAACCACCAGAACTGAGTGAGTGTTGTGTCATAATTAAATGACACACAAATTTTTGCTATTTAGTTTCTTTAGGGGACCAGAATAGCTCAGTTGGTAGAGCGCCGGACCCGTAATCTTGGTGATCCTGGTGTTGCGGGTTCGAATCATCGCCGGGCTGTTTCGGTACAGGGGGTTTTTCCCTCGGAGTTAAAATTGGTTCTGACTCCATTTCCCAAATAGCCTTTCGAATGAGACTATAAAGCGAGGTTCCGTTTGTGAACGCACGCATAACGTCTTGCACACACATGAAATCCCATTACTAGAAGAGAAAGGCCAGTTTGGCCGCTGGTATGGATGACACGTTACTCTAAGCATGCACCCTGCGTAAGAAATTGAAAGCATGCAGGAAGTAAGGAAACTGAGTGAACGATACTGGCTGGATGACAGGGGAAACGATTGAATGAAGCGCCGGCAGGCAGCTCTTCAGTCGGCACTACCCGAGTAGGCAGCCCGTTGCGAACACGAGAGTGTGGATTGTCAGCGCCTAGAACCTTTTGCAAGGCGGTTTTTTTTTAACGCTATATTATTATCATTGTTATCATTACCATTATTATTATTACTGTTGTCGTTGCTATCATTATTATTATTATTATTATTATTATTATTATCATGCTTCTTTTTCTTTTGAATTCTTCAGGATTTTAAAAAATTCATATCTGTTTCAATAGCTGGGTCAGGGCAAGGTTTTCTTATTTTTCTCTGCCAAATTCTCACAACCTTCCGTTTCTCTTTCCAGGCTGTTTCTGTGTCTCGATTCCACCAAAGGGGTTGAACGATTTGTTTCATTCTCGTGTTTCTTTCACATCTTCTACTCCTTAACTGTCTTATGATATTTCCTTTATTGTTGCCATATCTAAATGGGTCCTTTTGTTTCGCTTATTTCATTTTTGACAGTTTCTGTAGACTGAATACGACAGGAAATGGTCACTTCCATGATGTAGAAATGCCTCAGCACTCACGCCTGGGTACACTTTGGTCCACTCAGTGCAAAGTCAATGACACTGTCAGTGTCATCCTGCCGCCCTATAGGGTAGGAGATGATCTTGTCAGTGCGCTGAGAAGTACTTCATCCAAGATCTCTTCTAGCTCAATTCCTTGTGATTTGTACCATGCTGATCTCACAATTTTGACATTGCACGAAGGTCTTCACGTAGTATCACAGAGCGTCCAAATTCATCATTTTCCTCCAAAAAGATCCTAGCCGTTTTTGATGTATGGGAACCCAGGTAAATGTATGCACTGACGAATACAAGTTTTTTTTCTGATCAGGTCTTTCCAGTATCACACCTATTAGTTCACATGTGCTGCTACACCATTTTCCCATGTGTGTGGACAGTATGTTTTTCAAATTGTTTCTTAGTATCATGACTAGTCCCTAGTCGATCGTGTTTTGAAAAATTATGAAGTAATTCAAATGTAATGGTCTGTGGATGGGTACCTTTTTTTTTTTCTTTTTTTTTTATACACAAAACGTCAAAGCCACATGCTAGTTTTTCAGTTGCTGAGTTCCTCTTTCTGGCACTGTGGCAGTTCCAAGTACAAATCCTGAAAACTGGAATATTTATTGTATAGTCTTTTAGCTTTTGTTCATACTTGCATGTCTTCTCTCAGTTCTTTTGCTATGCCAACTTTTTTTGTTGAGGGGATCCAGTTTTAAGTCCCAAAACCTGCACCCGATAATCCCCAAGGTGCAAGTGAGACAAAGATTTTTTTTTTTTTTTTTTTGAGAATCCATACAAAGGTATTCCTAGTGTTGAAGAATCGTAAGCGGTCGACCTGACAGTCTCGTATCAGGGAAAGACAATGGATATCCATACAATTTTGGGAATGCCCACACACACTAAGTCCGTCAACCTGGTGTCGCCCTGGGGCCAGACTGCATACAGTTCGAGGCTGTTTTAAACCCAACAGCCGTTCATCCATTTGGTGGTGTATGAAATCCTTGGGACTACGGGAGGTTGACTCCAAAAAAGGAGGTGACAACAGGGAATATATTGGTAAAAAATGTGCATCCTTAAGTTTGTTTTCTGTGTTTGTGTTTGATTCTCTTTCTTTCCCCCCAGTTTTATTGAGCTTTGAGATTATATTGTTTTAAGCTATCTGTGAGACAAACCGGCCAAATAAAGACAAAGGACATGTTAAAAATTTAGATTACATACTTGCTTCCATTTTTGTCTGATTTTCTTCAAACTGGTGTGCGAGGGCGAGCTGATTATAACAGATTTTGATTTGACTTGTAATCGACAAGCTGAAGAAGACCGCCATTCCCCATTGCAAGCTCAAGGCAATGAGAAAGTGGTGATTCTCATCATATTTTTATATTTCACAAAGATAAACCTCAGAAGAGGTTTAATAAATTTTATTGCGAAATAATGCTCAAAGCATTCATTCTTATCATTTGAAATTTGGCAAAGTGTTTTCATTTTTTGAATAACACTTCAGACTGAATATTCTTCCAATATCATACATCAAAGTATGGCATTTTTGTGTGGAAACGTGTATAATTTAACGCACATTTCGGAGTTCATCCGTGAACTGCCGCCTCCCCCCCCCCCCCCCCCCCCCCCCCCCCCCGATTTTACTGAGCATTGAGATGATGTCGTTTTAAGCTATCTGTGAGACAAACCAGCCCAACAAAGACAGAGAGCATGCCAAAAATTTACATTACATACCTAGCTCTCACTTTTGTATGACTTTCCTACTACCGGTCTATGTTGGCAAGCTTATAATTTCAGATTTTGATTTGACTTGTAATCAACAAGCTGAATGTGGCTGCCATTCTCCATCACAAGTTCCAGACAAGAAAGAAGCGGTAATTCTTATCATATTTTTGTGTTAAAGTAAGATTCATTTAAGAAGAAATTTAATATGAAATAAAGCTCAAAGCAAATAAATCTGATTTGAAAATTACCGAACTATTATCATTGTTTTGAATTACATTTCACACTGAATGTTCTTCTAATATTCAAACATCAAAGTATGACAGTTTTGATTGGACACGTGCATGATTTAATTCATATTTCTGAGTTTAAACTTGAATTGCCCTTTACTCAAAGAACTGAAACAATGGGAAAAAGTATCCAGACCACTTCAAACACCTCCACCTGCCATCGCTCCAGAGCTTGGGAGACGCTGTTAAGAATGGCCAGAAGGCAAAACCAGGTTGAAATTCAGATGCAGGTAGAAAGCCTCGGCACAAAAAAGATACTGTTATATACACACTGTCGATTCGGTCACGAAAGGTAAGTCAGGCTGGGCATACACTATGAAGCACAATGGCTGAACTATCCACGAAGACAAGGCTGCATACACAATGCAACAACTTGAAGTCTAACAATGGAGGCAGAAGCAGTGACACAAGCACTCTGTTTAGCTCTCATCCACAGACCAGTTCGAGACTCAACAAGCCATGATGATGACTGACTCCATGCACCTACTTCAAAAACAGGAGTGTGGAATGGGAAGCCCTGCTTGGCATGATGTAATGAACAACCTTCCATTGGACAGACGTATGTAGAGGTGCTATCCAGGATATGCAAGTGTTAAAGAAAATGAGAGAGCAGACACACAAACAGGCAAAGCAACGACAAGAACTGGTTTACAAATTGCCCGATCTGGTATAAGGAACAGAATCACTTTAACAAAGTAAGGCAAAGCCACTATACCATAGATTATCTTTCAGAGCTGATCATTAACAGAGAAAGTAGCCGCACATCCGGACTTAAAGGAAGAGCAAGAAACATCACCAACCAAACAAATACTGCAACAATCTCAAGGCAAACACTGTGAAGATTCCCAAAGTTTGGGGCAGACTTATACTGCGTCTTTCCATTAATATACACAGATAATCAAACACATGTCAACCAAGATAAGAATATCTCTGGACCCCCAGTGTATACTGCAGAGAATCTCTCTGGGACCCCAGTGTATACTGCAGACATGTGTGCGCTGGTAGGTGTGCATCTGGAGGGTGAAGGAGGTAAGGAAACTGGAGAATCCATAGATGTGAAATGTGTATGTGTTGCTGTGTGTATATGTGTGCGTGCGTATGTGTGTGTGTGTGTGTGTGTGTGCGTGCGTGCGTGCGTGCGCGCGCGCGCGCGTGTGCGTGTGTGTACGTGCGTGTGTGTGTATATGCATGTGCGTGCGTGCGTGTGCGTGCGTGCGTGCGTGCGCGCGCGCGTGTATATGTGTGAGTGCTGTTGTTGTTGTTGCTGTTGTTGTTGTTGTTGTTGTTGTTGTTGTTTGTTCTTCTTCTTCTTCTTCTTCTTCTTCTTCTTCTTCTTCTTCTTTCTTCTTCTTCTTTCTTCTTCTTCTTCTTCTTACAATGTCATATTATACAATATTCGTTTCCAACAAAATAATCAAAGAAGTGCGCGCTTACGTGTGCGTCTCCCACCCCCCCCCCCAACCCCCACCCCCCCCCCCCCCCCCCCCCCCCCCCCCCCCCCCCCCCCCCCCCCCCCCCCCCCCCCCCCCCCCCCCCCCCCCGAACCCACACACGTTCGCGATTACGTGCACACATATGCACATGCGTGGACGTGTACACACACACGCATACGTGCATATACATACGCGCGCGCACACACACATATACGTGGACGCGCGCGCACAAGCACACACACATTCCATTATTTATTCTCCAACTCTCTCTCTCTCTCTCTCTCTCTCTCTCTCTCTCTCTCTAATATCTTGGATCCCGTTTTTGCACACATCTAAACGTAGGAAGCTTTTCCGTGCTTGATAATTTGATAAACACGCTCACCCACGCAACGTCCCCCTCGCTCCCCCCCCCCCCCCCCCCCCCCCCCCCCCCCCCCCTCCCCTCCCGTCTCTCTCTCATTTTGTCTGTATCTTTTCCTCCATTTCCCCTTCTCACTTCGTGGCCTTGCATTCAGTTCCATCACACTGCTGTGTGACAGTTTCTACCATTGCCTTGTCCGTTGAACTTCCAGATGTCGGGTTTCGGTCATTGAATCCAGCATCAAAGGTAACTGGGACTGACCTCAGCTACCAACGTAGTCTCATGGTGTGTGTTTTTCAGAATTCTATTTGAGGATGTTTCATATATTTGGAATTATCTGCTTCATGTCAAAACTCACTCATGAAATTAGAATGTTAAGAAGTGGAAAGATAATGAACGGTGGTCAGTTGGATTAGTCTTAACAGGAATTATTGGGCTAGGCTGGATGAAAAGATTAAAAAAAAAAAAAAAGAAGAGATAAATCGATTGTTCAAACTCTGTTCATCATTCTTGTGTGTTTTAATACGAATGTCGTGAAGGACACATGAACAGGTAAACCAAATTAATAATAAACTTCGACTATGGTGAAAACGTACAGATGAAAACAAACGTTCGTGCCTGATATCGGAGCTAAAAACCTACTACAGCTCTCTGTCTCTGTGTCTGGCTGCCTGTCTGCACGTATGTCTTTCTGCTTCTTTTCACCTACTACAACTCTCTGTCTCTCTCTGTCTGGCTGCCTGTCTGCACGTATGTCTTTCTGCTTCTTTTCACCTACTACAACTCTCTGTCGCTGTGTCTGGCTGTCTGTCTGCATGTATGTCTTTCTGCTTCTTTTTACCTACTACAACTCTCTGTCTCTGTGTCTGGCTGCCTGTCTGCTTGTATGTCTTTCTGCTTCTTTTCACCTACTACAACTCTCTGTCTCTGTGTCTGGCTGTCTGTCTGCATGTATGTCTTTCTGCTTCTTTTTACCTACTACAACTCTCTGTCTCTGTGTCTGGCTGCCTGTCTGCATGTATGTCTTTCTGCTTCTTTTTTACCTACTACAACTCTCTGTCTCTGTGTCTGGCTGTCTGTCTGCATGTATGTCTTTCTGCTTCTTCTTTCACCTACTACAACTCTCTGTCTCTGTGTCTGGCTGCCTGTCTCCATGTATGTCTTTCTGCTTCTTTTCACCTACTACAACTCTCTGTCTCTGTGTCTGGCTGCCTGTCTGCATGTATGTCTTTCTGCTTCTTTTTACCTACTACAACTCTCTGTCTCTGTGTCTGTCTGCCTGTCTCCATGTATGTCTTTCTGCTTCTTTTTTACCTACTACAACTCTCTGTCTCTGTGTCTGTCTGCCTGTCTCCATGTATGTCTTTCTGCTTCTTTTTACCTACTACAACTCTGTCTCTGTGTCTGGCTGCCTGTCTGCATGTATGTCTTTCTGCTTTCTTTCACCTACTACAACTCTCTGTCTCTGTGTCTGGCTGGCTGTCTGCATGTATGTATTTCTGCTTCTTTTTCTCTCATTCCGTGTTTCTTTCATTCTTTTTCCCATTTTAAGATATTTTTGTCCTCCTCGTATTCTTTACACGTTTCTCCTTTTTCCCCCCCCCCCCCCCCCCCCCCCCCCCCCCCCCCCCCCCCCCCCCCCCCCAGCTCCCCTCCCTCTCTCTGTTGCCCCTCTTTCTCCGCTCCCTCCCACATGTTCGCATGTATTCATATCGCTACCGCACTGCTGTGATCTACATAATATGTCACGGCGTGAGAGCTAGTCGTGTGCAGGGAGCTAAAGCTCTTATTGCCGGGTTCAGGTTTAGCATCATGTGAGGATGGAACGAGCCCATGGCTATTAACTGTCTGTCAGCATCGCGTCCATTGAGCTGCCAGACATCAGCTTTGGTCATTGATCCTGGCATCAGAGGTCACAGGGGTCAGCTTTGGCTACCAGTGCAATATCTTGACTTGTCCTATAAAAGATTCATCTCTCGAAGACGATTTGCCAATAATTTATATTCAGAAGTTGTGTCTTGGTAACGCGCTCTCATGCTGATAATACCTCTACACCACACCGCTCTTCTGTGTGTGCGTGTGTGCGTGCGTGCGAGTGTGAGTTTCTTGTCTTCTGTTCCCGTTTCCATTTCCGACAGTCTGTCATTCTTTCTCCAACACTCATGCATTTTCCATCTTCTGATTGCTGTCTTACACACATCTAAACTGAAATGGCTTTAGCATGTTTGATAACCCGATAACCAACTCGCACCCGCCTCCTCTTTCTCATTTTCTCTTCGTCTCCCCCTTCCATTTCTCCTCCTTAGTTTGAGGTTGTATCCACCTCCATGACACGGCTGTTGCAGCATGGGCTTCACAAGATGAAAGTAAGTGGTGCAGATGGAAGCAGAATCCTTATCAAGACGTTCAGGTTCAGGAGTCATTACATGGTGGAAAGACCTTGTGCCTGTTTTTTTTTTTTTTTCCATCATCTCCGATACTGAGCTGCCAGCTTTCAGCGTGGGTCACTGAACCCAGCATCAAAGGTTATTGCGGCTACCCCCAGCTACCAGTACAGCACAATGGTGTGTACGTTCAATACTCCTCTTCGTGGATGTGTTAAATTCCATTTCGAATTATTTGCTGAATGTTAATACTTACCAGGAAAATCAGAATGTTGAGAAGTTAAGAGGAAGATAATGGATTGTGATTCGTTAAGTTAGACTAGTCTTGGTAATAATAACTGGGGCTTGGCTGGATTTAAATAGAACGATATTAAATGCATAAGATTCTTGCTGAAGATTTTGACGCGCGCGCTCATACAAGACTCTGTAAGCAAGCATATGGCATGATGCCGGGGGGGAAGATGGAGCATGGTAAAGAAAACTGGGCGCATCGTGTAAAAAAAAAAGTTTTATCTGAGATTGGATTTGGGATTGTGTGTCTGTTCCGGAGAGTAGTGCATGAACAGAGCTTTATCTGAGTGCAGCGTTTGCTTTTTAAATAAGATATCGCTGAAAGAGAAGACATCTCTAGCTCGTGTATACTGTCATCAAACGACGTAGATGTTGTTCAACCTACTTCAAAGTTTATCACAGAGGCATGAAGCGTTAGACAAAAAAGAATGAAAACTGTAAGGCATAACAGAATGGAAGGCTGAATTACTCTGCAGTTTTTTGGATGGCTGAGCTGTTATGAATTGCTTTGATTGCCATTTGTTTTTCTCTTTTTTTTTTTTTTTTTTTTTCCCTTCCAGATTTAAGGGTGCCTGTTCTGAATGTGCTATGTACTGTTGGTCTGGATTTGTTTGTGAATATTCGGATATGTTTTCTTCTTTCATCTGCGTGGGATTGTTGTCGCACATCAATAATTTTTTTTTTTTCCCCATACTCTATATTCTTTATGCATTTTTTGTTCGCTTTAGCGTTGATTGTGGTCATACCCTCCCCATTGTCGGAAGACCTTTTGACAATGACAATTACAGTTTCAAAGCGTCAAAGCGTCTCTCTCTCTCTCTCTCTCTCTCTCTCTCTCTCTCTCTCTCCCCCCCCCCCCCCCCCCCCCCCCCCCCCCCCCCCCCCCCCCCCTATTTTTTCTGTTGTAATCTCTTTCTGTGTCCACTTACTTTCCGTCCATCCTTCCGTATTCAGATAACATTTCTTCTCTCTTTTTATACCCATGTCACAGCCAAAACTGAAGAAGATTGTTCCACGTTGATAATTTGTTACCCCCCCCCCTCCCCCCCCCCTCCACACACACACCCAAACTGTGTTCCCAGCTCCCTCTCTTTTTGCATTCATCTCCCTTTTACATTTGTCTTTCTCAATGTGTGGTTTCGAAAGCATATCGACCTCACAGCTCTTGTTGCAAAGGTTTCACAAGATTAGGAAAATTGTGTGGCTAGAGGCCGAATCCTTATCATTACGTTCAGGTTCAGGATATATGACACTGTGGAAGAACATCGTAGCGCTTCCTTCCAGCATCACATCCGTTGAGATGCCAGCGTTCATCTTCAATCACTGAACCCCACATTAATGGCCAACGGGTGTCGGGGATGCCACTACCTGACCACTGCCGTGTCCTGCTTAGAACAGTCCACTATTCGTATGGGCCTTTATCACTTTATTCTGAATTTATCGTTTTGCGCCTGTACCCATATCTGCGAAACTGAAGAGTTTGCACTGGTAATTTGTCTGTTCTACCTTCTTTCATTATTTCATATTTGTATTGCCATCTCTTACTGTTCCCTCTTTTTATGTCCCATATTCATAAATAGTATTAGTCCTTTGTTTTGTGCCTTTTTATCTTTTGTTTTTTGTAACATATTTCTCATAGTCTGCAACAGGTCTAATCAGAAAATGACTTTTTTGTACGATAACACAACTAAATTCCTTTTGTTGTGTGCCTGTCTGCTTGTCTTTTTTGTGTGTGTGTGTGTGTGTGTGTGTGTGTGTGTGTGTGTGTGTGTGTGTGTGTGTGTGTGTGTGTGTTCGTACTTGCGTGTCTGAGTGTATTATACGTTACCTCATAGCATGCATTCAAGAACAAACCAAATTATACATCATGAACAGAAACGATACGAGGAAAAAACACATAAATACAAAAAAAAGGGAGAGAGAGACAGATAATGATATTATAACCAAGCCGACCCGAAAAAGACAATAATCAAAACAGGGCTGTCACCGCGCTGAAGTCATAGCATAAAAAAAAAGACAGAAATCCACACAAACTCATTAAAACACACGCTCTAAAAACACACTGGAAATTTCGTTGAAATCTTTCTTCCGTTAAATCTTAAATCAGGTGAAAAAGTGTTCATCTCTTTTGGACATTAAAAAGTCACATTGGGTGGGACATCTCAGACCAAGGTTTTCATAGAATCTATTGTAAAAGTATTTTTTGTCTGACATCATGTAAGTCCCAACATTCTAAGAGAATATGTTTCATTGTTACTGGTACATAACATGGAATACATCACAGAGCTGGCTTGTGGTAGGGACGGGGCAGAGAACGTCAGAAAGAGGGTGCTGGTTGGCACTATCTCTGGTGCCCTTTCGAAAGTGACTCCACGGACTCTGTAACACTTTTAAGTGCCAGTTCCGTTTTTATTTCTGCCCCTGACACGCCTTTAAGATCAGGACACCTCTGAACGAAAGAAATCAAATAAGCGTTTATACAGGTAAAGGAACAAAAGTCTCTCCCCTCTAATGGCGGACCAGGTTTGAAGTGGTTCGTTTCCACAAGATTATCTAGCAATATTTCAGTGTTGGTGACATGTTCGTGTACTGAAAACCACTGACGTCATTTCACAAGTCTACTCTTTTCGTGTAAAGTAAATAAATCGTTGAACTGTCGTTTGGTGCTTGCGGTCTGTTGTTAGATCTGGCATTGTATTGGCAAACACACAGCTCACAGACGAGACGAAAAAATATATTGTGTCGTTGGTTGACCAGGGCTTTGGGTGTTTGAGGTGGCAAGTGTGTTGAACTTGAACAGGTCAACCGTCAGGAAAGTTTACGAGAGTTATTGTGCCAGAAAAAAACAGTACAAAAACAAACCTAGGAGAGGTAGGCCCAGAGTGTTCACGAACAGGTGCGTGTCTGCACTGTCAAAGATAAAAATGAAACAGATCTGCCACAGTGTCTGAAATTTCAGCCGAATTCCGTGCATCAACCTCCGTTGAAGTCAGTCAAAGACAATCAAGCGAAATATGCATGGACTTGGCTATTCAAAGCACCCGCAGTGAAGAAACCGGTCATCAAGGAAGTGAACAGAAAGAACTGGCTGCAATATTGTACGAGAAAACTTTACTGGACTGTGAACGATCAGTGGAAGAATGTTCTTTCAGTGATGATGAAATAACGTTGTGATCAAACCCAATGGACGTGTAAAACTATGGAGGAAAATCGAAGAGAAGTGGTCAGTGCTTTCTCTGTACATCGTCCATCTTGGCCCGAAGACTACATATCAGTTGATGGTGGGGGGGGATGCATTTTGTACGACAGAGTTGGACTACTGGTGTTCGTGGAAGGCAGTATGAACACTCAGAAGTACACGGATGTGCTGGAAAACACTTTCTGCCGTTTGTTGCCGACCACTACCCAATCAAACACTGCGCTGCGCACTCACAACTTGCTGTAATCAACTGACTGTTGCTTACCTGCACTCCCTCTACGACTCTCTCCGCTGTCAGCATGTTTGGAGTCGGAAGGGCCAGATCACCGAGTACAAGCAAGTTCTGTTCGGCCCTTAAGGTAAGTTATAACAAGTTTTCAGCAACAGGTGCCTGTGGGTTGTTCGCGCCGGAAGTGCTGAGAGGGGGACAAACTTTTGTCCCATGAGTGTAACACAATTTTGCAGCTACGTACTTCTCTGGTGTATTTATAAAGGGGATGTCCTGTAGGCAGAATATTTGATATTTGTTCTGTGAATTATTGAAAAATATCCCTACGTTAAATGCAAATCAGCAGGACCTCAGCAAATCAAAGGTGCAATTTTTGTTCTATCCGAGGCAACTAAAAAGTTTTCTTAAGGGCACAAAACCCACAGTGGCAATTGAAAAAAAAATATTTCGAGAGAACAGAGTGTAAAACAAAGGAGGCCTAGATGATTGGCAACAGGAACAGAAACCCAGCTGGTTCACAGAGCACAGCTCACACAACAATAAACCTGATAAAATACGATATAGTGCATCTCATGGTCTGAAGCACAAACATTCATAATGAGAAAACAAAAAAAGATAGATATATATATACTAAATCTACCCAACATAACATGCGCGAGAAACTTGCGAAAGAAAATGAAGTCCTTGACCATCGCATGCAAATGAGGCATAACAGCGTCTCTGAGGAAACACAGAGATGCTTCACAGGATCACACTCACTTTAACAAATAACAACTCGGCTTAAGAACGAAAAAAAAAAAAAAAAAAAAGTTAGTCACCAAGCTTAGCATTACAGATCACATGTCCTGATTATTACTTATCTGGTTCGTCGTTGAAGTTGCAGACTTTTGATGCACATCCATTGAAATTGCGAAAGTACGTATCAGTAAGAAATTGCAGTTTTGTGGAATTCGTTACACTGGTATCGTCTTCGTTGCCATCTCTCGCCCCTCCACCATCTACCTATTTTCACCTTTGTTTCCTTGCCTTCTTTCACTTCCCATATTTTCCCTCCTGTACCATCCTCTCTCATTACCTCAGTATTTCTGTCTAAGCTTCTCTCCCCAGAACATCGCATTTCATCATTTTTTTTTTTAAAATCTCTTTGAATGTTGCCCTGCTGGCATTCTTAGGGATAGAGCATTTTCTTTTCTGTTGATCTGACAGCCAGCAAGAAATGGACATATGACTAACAATTTTTGATAGTGTTCCATTCTCTTTCTACATCTGTCAGTACCTCTTTCGCGTTTCCCTCCTTCTTTTCTCAACCCTCCGTCTGTCTCCCTCCATCCCTACCCGCATTTCGCTCTCTCCCTTCTCTCTCTCTCTCTCTCTCTCTCTCTCTCGAGAGAGAGAGAGAGAGAGAGAGAGAGAGAGAGAGACAGAGAGAGACAGAGAGAGAGAAAGTGTGTGTGTGTGTGTGTGTGTGTGTGTGTGTGTGTGTGTGTGTGGACATCCGTCGACAGTATTACTTCTACTTGGAATGGACGTTCAGGTTTAGGAGTCTTGACAGGGCAGGAACGCCCGTTGACAAATTTGGCATCCCGTCCGCCGAGTTGTCAGATCTAGCTTAGGACACTGAACTCACTCAGAGGGGGTGGCGATGAGAGTGGGCGAAGGTACCAGCTACCAGAGCAGCATCCTGTCTTGTGCTTGTCAGATAAACGTCTGTGGTTGATTTTTCTCTATGCATTCTGGACTAAGTTGGTTAACGCCAATACTCATCTTCTTTTGAGTCTATCATGTTAGCAACGAATTCTCTCTTCCTCTCCCTCCCTCCCTCTCCCTCTTTCTCCTCTCTCTCTCTTTCTTTGTTCTGTAGCATTTTCTCAGCCTGGTGTTTACTCCATCTCACTAGTGCCATACCTTTCTGCCTCCTGCGCCCCCCCCCCCCCCTCTCTCTCTCTCTCTGTCTCTCTCGCGCTCGCTCGCGCTTCCCCCCACCCACTCATCTGTTAGTATTCTTATTTACCACCCACCTTAATTTCCTTATTGTTTTGATCCCGCTTTTGCTTCCATGTTAATCACTCATTTCACTGGAAGAACATTGTGGTCCTTATAACCATCTCAATAATTATTTGTTCGCACATTTGTATGTGCGCGGATGTGGACGCACATTCAGACTTGTGTGTGTGTGTGTGTGTGTGTGTGTGTGTGTGTGTGTGTGTGTGTGTGTGTGTGCGTGAGCACGTGCGCGCTCACAACGTCATACGTGTGTATGTGTGTGCGCGCGCGCGCGTGCGTGCGTGTGTGCGTGCGCGTGCGTGTGTGTATGTGTATGTGTGCCTGTGTGTGCATGCAAGTGTGTGTGTGTGTGTGTGTGTGTGTGTGTGTGTGTGTGTGTGTGTGTGTGTGTGTCCGTTTCTTCCCCTCCATCTTTCTTCAGTTTCTGATTTGAAACGCCTTTCCATAAGGCCCCAGCCTGTCTTTTACTTTTTACTACCACTGAAAGAATCACCTACGACGATGGTTTCCCTTTCAAGGAGCTCCTGAAAGGACCAAAGCATGACACGTGGATTGAGGTCTAGTCCTTACCTTCATCACTTTCAAGTTAGGGAGTCTTCACAAAATGGAAAAGTCTTCCGACAGTTTCTTCCAGTGTCACGTCTGTGGTCCACCTTGGTGCCGGATTTCGACTTCAGGCATTGACCTTTCCATCCAAGATGGCCCAGGGTTTCACTACTTACCAGCCAGATTTGTACGGTTTCAAATTCATCTTTGCGAGAGGGGGGGGGGTGGGGTGGAGGAGGAGCAGAAGAGGGGAGGGTGTGGGCAGGGGCGGTGAGGAATTGTAGATGTTTTGTACCGGAATGTGACGCCTTATAAAGGCTCCGTCCTATCCAACCCATATTTGTCATTTCTTTCTATCTTCTCTCTATTCTCGCTCGTCATTGTCATCTCTTTCAGCATCCTCTTTGTTCCCAGTCTTCATTGTCATCTCCTTCTCCTCTCTGTCTCACTTTCATAGCTTAGCTCTTTACTCTTCTCCTCCCTCTGTTGTCAGCGTTTCCTGTCTCTACCCCTCACTGTCACTTCTCTTTCGGTCTGCTCCCTGTGTAGACCCTTCAGTTGCCTTCTGCTCGTATCCCCTCCCTTCATTGTCATAGGTTTCTCTGTCACGTCCACCCTGTCCACATGCTTTATTGTCATCTCGTCCCCTCTTCACCCTGTCTCCACTCTTCATTGTCATTTCTTCCGGTTTTCTTTGACCCCTCACTTTTCACTGTAATCTCTTCTTGTCTCCTCCTTGTTCCAGCCCCTCATCTCTTTCTGTCTTTTATCTGCCCATAACCTTCATCGTCATGGCCTTCTCGTCTCCTTCTCTCACCATCGTCTCTTCCCGCCCACTCCCTTCATTAAACGTTCTTCCTGTTTCCTCCCTGTTCCCCAAGCTTCCGCCGTGATCTCTCCCTATCTCTGCCTATCTCAACTTTGATCTCTTCCTGCTTCCACCCTTTATCGTATCTCCCCCTGTCTCCTCCCTGTCACACACCCTTCCTTGTCATCTCTGCCTCCTGCATCCACCCTTTATCGTATCTCCCCCTGTCTCCTCCCTGTCACACACCCTTCCTTGTCATCTCTGCCTCCTGCATCCACCCTTTATCGTATCTCTCTCCTGTCTCCTCCCTGTCACACACCCTTCCTTGTCATCTCTGCCTCCTGCATCCACCCTTTATCGTATCTCCCCCTGTCTCCTCCCTGTCACACACCCTTCCTTGTTATCTCTGCCTCCTACCTGTCCCCAGCCTTCGGTTTTATGTCTCCCTCTCTTCGACCCATTCTGTTCACATCTTTCACTGTTATTACTGTCTGTCCTCTTCCTTCGTTAACACGTCTTCCCGCCCTCGCCCTTCACTGTCATAACTTCCTTTTCCTTCCTAAAGGAGGCTGAGTAGGGCGTAGAAGAGGAAAATGGCCATGATGATGAAGAAGATGCAGGAGAGTAGACGTAGACACGAGGAGGAGGAAAGAATGACAGAAAGGGAGTAAGAGAAGGAAGGAGGAAAGAGGAAAGAAGACAGGAAGGTAAGGGAAGAAGAGGAGGAGGAGGAAGAAAACACAGGAGGAGGAGGAAGGAGAGGGGAAGAAAGGTGATGGAATAAAAAGGACAGGAAGATGGAAGAAAAGACAGGAAGAAGGACAGGGAGAAGGGGGTGAGGAGAAGTCAAGGAGGAGGGGGAAATGAGAGAAGATGAGCTGGAAGAGAAAAGAAAGGAGCGGGAAGACGAGCAGGAAGAGAAATGAGACGAAACGGAGAAAAGAGAGGAAGGGGGGGGGGGAGATGAGAGGAGAGAGAGAGAGAGAGAGAGAGAGAGAGAGAGAGAGAGAGAGAGAGAGAGAAGGAGAAGAGAAATGAGACGAGAGTGATGAAAGAGAAACGAAGTGAGGAAGAGAGATGACGGAAGGAAGGAAAAGAGATGAAATGAGGTGAAGAGAGAAGAAAAAGGGTGACGAAGAGGAGGAACATTCATAGAAGGGAAAAAAAATGTCTGAATCGTTAACAATGGGGGTTCGCTTCTATGCTTTGTGCTTTTACCTCAAATTTCATTCTACACAATTCTTTTCAATACTCTCTCCCCCCTCCCCCCCCCTTTCCCTCCCCGCCCACTTTTTCTCATGTAACCTTTTCCAGCAATGACTTGCTTCTGTAAGATACTCGATAGCTCATTAGGATGAGCGAAAGAAGGCTTAAACGCGTTAATACTTCATCTTTAAGACTTATTTCTCTATTTATGCTAGACCACGAGAAGCAGCTGTGGCGTTGCTCAACCGGGGAAAGTTTGTACGATGAGATTTACGTGTCGCAAAACATAGTAAACCACTGATGAAGAAACACGCAGCGGTGCTCTGCTAGAAACACTTCCAAATGATCTTGAAGACGTGCAAGCACGTGAGCAAACGCACACCCACGTAAAAAAAAGACACACCTAAACTCACAGGTGCGCCCGAGAGAACATACATACGCTGCGTGAGCGCACTACATGTACAAAATATACATACACGCACGCATGCATCCATGCACACGCCCTAACACACAACACACACACACACACACACACACACACACACACACAGAGAGAGAGAGAGAGAGAGAGAGAGAGAGAGAGAGAGAGAGAGAGAGAGAGATTATAAGAAAAGAAATAACCGGATACATGAACGGAAAGTGCAACGAGAGAGAGAGAGAGAGGCATAGACAGAGACGGAGTCAGACAGACAGAGAGAGAGAGACAGAGACGGGGCGGGCAAAGCAAACCCCAGTCATTAACTAAAATTGCATAATGCCATGCTATCGGTGCCCATACGCTCACTTGCAGAAAGGAGGCAGGTTGTGCCAGAGCTGCCCAAATGTCAATACGGGAGGCTGGAGGCGATGGGATAAGAGGAAAGGGGGCGATATGAGAGGGAGGTAATAGGGATACAAGGGAGGGTGCACTTATCTTCTTATATGTATGTAGTGACACTTTTTATTTACTGTAAGTCATCGAGCGCTAAATATCGCGCGCGCTCGCTCCCTCGTGTGTGTGTGTGTGTGTGTGTGTGTGTGTGTGTGTGTGTGTGTGTGTGTGTGTGTGTGTGTGTGTGTGTGTGTGTGTGTGTGCGTGCGTGCGTACGTGTGTGTGTGTGTGTGTGTGTGTGTGTGTGCGCGCGTGCGTGCGTGCGTGCGTGCGTGCGTGCGTGCGTACGTGTGTGTGTGTGTGTGTGCGTGCGTGCGTGCGTGCGTGCGTGCGTGCGTGCGTGCGTGCGTGTGTGGGTGTGTGTGTGTATGTGTGTGTGTATGTGTGTATGCGTGCGTGCGTACGTGTGCGTGTGTGTGTATGTGCGCGCGGGCGCGTGCGTGCACGCGCGTGCAGACGTCCTTGCGTGCACGTGTTTATCTCAAACTTCTTTTAAATCTTTTCCTTTTATTCATGAATCCCTTCTCATCTTTTGCCCCTTTCTGCGTCTTTTAGTCTTCTTTTTTCACAAATTTCGACCCCCCCCCCCCCCCCCCCCCCCCCCCCTTTGAAAACAAAAATTCTGGTCGTTTTCTTCTTTTTGAGCTTGCCATTTTTCTTTCCTTTCCGTCTCTTGCTTCCTTTTTTTTTTTCTTTTTTTTAAGATGTCTTTTTTGTGAATAACATTTTTTTTTGCAGTCTCTTTTCTATCAGTGAGGACAAACATTTGGGAAAAAAAAAAAACCACAGCGACGTTGTGGATGTGGTGGCAACGGTTGTGGGAGATGCTGGTCGTAGAACAAATGGTGCTGCGCTGGAGCGTGATCGGAATCGGCTGAGGGGAAACGAACTGAAAGAGGAGGAGGAGAAAGAGGAGGAGGAGGAAGACACACCTACACACAAACGCATATTCACATACACCGCGTCCGCTTGCACTCACCCGCACCAGTATTACCCTTCTCCAATCCCTCCTCCTCCCTACTCGCCGACACACGGTCATAATCAGCACACAGGCAACTATGAGCACAGACGAAAAGTTCATCAGCTGCATGTAACTGACCCTGTACTAATGGAAACTATTTTATTTATAAATGTAGAATTAACAAAAACAAAACATGTTTCTGGAGCTACACTATGAATATAAAGTGGGGACCTACATGTCCGTGATGGAGATGAATGATGCAAGCTACCAAACAAAATGGTCACCATATTAAACTAATACGGGGCTAATGGTTATTTATGTACTATTTGTATGTATACGTACATATACGTGTGTGTATGTATATGAATATATATATTTAATTATTAAACAAAACTTGCTCTTATGTCTTAGAGTGAAAAATAGGGGGAGATAAGCATTCATATCTGCATTGGCAGTTAATCTGCCTAACTAACAGTATGTGCTTGAGAGGGTGAGTAGGGAATAATAAATGCTTCTCAAATGAGTCTTCAGCATGCTTATAGTCTCTAAGGAGAAGACACTCTCCAATGAGGAGGAAACTCACT
>JADBJO010004620.1:87500-90000 GCA_016801955.1 Conus betulinus
CTCTCTCTCTCTCTCTCTCTCTCTCTCTCTCTCTCTCTCTCTCTGTGCAAAAAATCACGGTATTATAGGCGAAGCCATGTTTGCAGGATCGTGCTGTGAAACAATCGGTAGAAAGAAAGAGTCAACAAGTGCGCGCATCCTGATCAAAAAGAAAAAAAAACTGAGGAAAGGAAGTGAAAAATTAAAAAGAAAGAAAGAAAAAGGAAAAAGGCAGCAGCAAATCCATGCATATCACCTCAGCGGAAAACCATCATACACCACAAGTCAAAGATCTTTGGGGGGGGGGGGGGGGGGGGGGGGGGGGGGGGGGGGGGGGGGGGGGGGAGGGGGGGGGGGGTTAGTTCTGCCATGGATGATGTGTGCATTCATCACTTTATGCCCCGCACCTTATTCCTTTCCCACCTCCGCACCCTCCGAAAAACAAGTCTGACAGTGCTGTCACGAAGATTGTGTCTCTCCATTAAACTCGATGGATGCCCTGTTTACAGGAGAAGCCAATGACGTCAAAATGACTTCGCAAAACACACAGGAGAAAAAGGCAAATCTAACGAGTAAGCCGTTCAAGCGCAAGTGAGCATGAGCTCAAAATTCCGAGGACGTCGCACTTTTCCTTCACATGGAGGCCACGAACGTTTTGAAAACACAGTACGTAAAATGACGAGAGAGAAGACCGATGCTAATGGTGGTCAACAGTTTTCAAACCTGACCTTTCCCTCTCTGCAGAATCATAGTGATTCTTGGTCTCCCTAAAAGACCATAATCAATGCCAGCCAGATCACCACGTGTAGATGTTACAACAGACCTCGAGGTACACTCTCCCTTTTTTTTTCTTCCTTTTGTAAAGAAAAGCTTTATGTCCCTCGCTAGTCAGGTGTGTCTTTGAAACTGAAGTTCAGAATCAATCAAGTACCAGGCCCTGATCTTGCATGCACACATGCGGTTTCCTCTTTATGGCCCCCAGTGGCACATGATAAACACTCTTTCAGATTTGAACGGATGTAGATGAGTTTGTTATCCATATGCAAGTCCCATTCCTCTAGAATCTACTCAACTCCCTATATGTGGCATTCTTGGCGAATTGATTCACCACTTCACTGCCGCAAAAGCCGTCGTGACCGAGAAACCATGCAAAAACCTTGTTGTAACCACCAGAATTTAGAAAGATACATACTTCACACTATTTCAGGTGTTGAGGTTGCTTGAGGTTACGGCCCACAGTTGCATCCAAAGCAAGGAGGAGTCCGACAGGATGCGAAACACATCAAAAGTTATTCAGGCGTCATCGCCTTTAGTGCATCGTCGTGACTTGCATGCTCAAGTGCAATCTCTGTGAACGTTTTAGAGTTTAGAGTTTATTTATTGTTGTCTTTATGTCAATGTTCATTGAGTAAGTTAAAATGAATGTTATGTTTGCCCGTGCCAATCAATCTGTGTGTGTGTGTGTGTGTGTGTGTGTGTGTGTGTGTGTGTGTGTGTGTGTGTGTGTGCTTTTCTACTTAGTTTTTCTCTTTTTCTACTGATATCACCCCTGTCTTCCCTGCCCCCTTGATCGCTGTCCATCTTCCTTCTTAATATTTCGTTGCTCTTTATTGCCTCTTTCATTTCTTTCTATCTTGTCTTTTAATCGCCATCTTGCATGCATATGGTGATTTACTTTTCACATCTTATACTCTCGACAGCCAAAGCGCCTACCTGAGCTAAAACTGTTTGAAAACTCTCTGTGTTTGGCTCTGTATCTGGGTGCATACCTTTGTTTCATTTTTTTTTTTTCAATCCGTCTTAATCCCCCCCCCCCCCCCCCCCCCCCCCCCTCCATTTCAGATCCTCTTTTTATCCTTCTCACTATTCTTTACACATTTGTTGTTGTTGTTGTTGTTGTTCTTTGTTGTCTTCTTCTTCTTCTTCTTCTTCTTCTTCTTCTTCTTCTTCTTTCTTCTTCTTCTTCTTCTTCTCCTCCTCCTCCTCCTCCTCCTCCTCCTCCCCTCCTCCCCCCCCCCCTCGCCCTGTGATGCCTCTTCACTCCAACACATTTGCATGTATTCCTACACAACTGCTATGTCTACACAGTATTCCATGGTGTCGGAGCTAGTTATGTGGATGGCGCTGGAGCTCGTATTATCTGTTGCAGGTTTAGAAACCAAGAGGGGATTGAGAGAGCTCGTGGCTATTAACTTGTCTGTCAGCGTCCATTGAGCTGCCAGATATCAGCTTTGGTCATTGATCCTGGCATCAGAGGTCTCAGGGGTCAGCTTTGGCTACCAGTGCAATATCCTAACTTGTCCTTTTTCGGATTCATTCTCGAAGATGATTTTGATTCCATTACTTGCCAAGTGTCAGTAATTCATATTCAGGATGTTGTGTCTTGGTAACGCTCTAAAGCTATAAGCTGATAATAATCCTCTCCGCTTCCCCGCTCCCCTCTCTCTCTCTCTCTCTCTCTCTCTCTCTCTCTCTCTCTCTCTCTCTCTCTCTCTCTCTCTCTCTCTCTGTGCACATGCAT
>JADBJO010004620.1:92500-107500 GCA_016801955.1 Conus betulinus
TGCTCCCATTTTCTGTTATCCAATGTGCGTATTCTGTTCTTCCTTTCCTATCTCTCCGATTGGTCTCATATACAGCTAATTAGCGAAAGCCTTGTTTTAGGATAGCGTAACAATTCTTCCCCCTTAAATATCTCTCTCTCTTCTCTCATTCTTTCCTTGGTATGTCTCTCGTAATGCTCTCTCTTCTGTGTGTGTTTAATGTGTGGTATCGCTCTGTGTTCTCTCTACGTGTGTGTCCTCTCTCCTCTGTGTGTGTCCTCTCTCCTCTCTCTCTGCTCGCTTGTGTGTGTGTTGTGTGTGTCCTGTGTGTGGTGTGTCTCTCGCGTGTGGCGTGTGTGTTGTGTTGTGTGTGTGTGTGTTGTGTGTGTGTGAGTGGAGTGCGTGTCGTGTTGTGTGAGAGTGAGTGTGTGTGTGTGTGTGTGTGTGTGTGTGTGTGTGTGTGTGTGTGTGTGTGAGAGAGAGAGAGAGAGAGAGAGAGAGAGAGAGAGAGAGAGAGATAGAGATGAGTGTGTGTGTGTGTGTGTGTGTGTGTTGTGTGTGTGTGTGTGTGTGTGTGATTGCTCGCGTTCGTGCGCAGAGCGGGGTTTTTTCCCCTTTCTCTCTCTTCCTCTCCTTATCTCCTATCGTTCTTGTATTTCCATGACACACACCATCATGGCACGGGGTCTGACAGGATCAGAGACAGCGGAGCAGCCAGAGGCACGGGACATTATCGTCACGTTTATCTTCACGTGTCTCTCCTCGTGTCACGTTTTATCTTCACGTGTCTCTCCGCGTGTCACGTCCATCTTCATGATCAGACAGATCGGCTTCTGGACAGTTCATGGCAAGTTAGACAAAAGGTTCAGGGAACTGTCAGGTGTCAGCTTTAGTCACAGAGCCCAGCATCAGCGGTATACAGTGATGCTAGTGGGAATGTGTCTTCATACCTGCTCATCACGTTTATTCAAACAGGTGTTTCAGGCCTTCAAATTGATCAACGTTATAACTAGACTCAAATTTTAGAAAAGGCAGCTTTGTGGTGTTTGTTGAACTGGTAGCAATTATTGTCTTCATTTCAGGGCCCACTCCATTCCATTCTCCTCCCTCTGATTTTATGTTCCATCGTTTCCAGCTGTACTCCTACTGTTATCCTTCTCATGCCTTCCCTCATCTGCCACTCTGTCGTTTCCGCTTTTCTTCCATATTAACTTCTCCCCGACAGTATCATGCGTATCTCAGTTGTTAAGGCCTTTGAAGTCTTATCTTTTGACTGTCGCCTTACTGGCTCTCTCATGAAAGAAGCCTTTCTTTTTTTTTTTTCACTTGCTCGACAGTAGGAATGCGTATATGGCTTCAACATTCTCTCTCTCTCTCTCTCTCTCTCTCTCTCTCTCTCTCTCTCTCTCTGTCTACCTCTCTCACCATCTGCATGTCTATCTCTTTCTCCCTCCCTCTCCCTCGTCTCTTTTTGCCCCACCCCCCTCCCCCTATCTCTCTGTCTGTCTGTCTCTTTTCTCCCCCCCCCCCCACCCCCAAGAGTCTTGATGAACATTCAACAGCAATAACATTTTTGCAAGAATCTTGACAGTACAAAAAAAACCCGTGGACAACGTTCTTTGTGTGTTTCCTACTTTTACCTGCAATCTTTTCATTATTGTTGTTATGCTTGTATGCTTGTATTCTTATGCGACTCTCTCTCTCTCTCTCTCTCTCTCTCTCTCTCACACACACACACTCCACACACACACACACACACACACACACCACCTTGATTTATTATCTATATGACCCCCCCCCCCCCCCCCCCCCCCCCCCCCCCCCCCCCCCCCGACGTGGTGACTGGGCCATCATTATGCATCTCCCCCCGATTTGTGCTTATTTCATTTTTTTTTCCCCCTGGTGCTTCAATTGCTTGTCTTGCATCTCCTTGGAATGTTTTTGATTGTCAGATTGTTCTAACGCTCTTTCCCGCACCCACTCTCGCCTCTTGTCCCTCTCTCTCCCTCCCTGCACTCCTTTCTCTGTCGCCCTTCCCTGCACTCCCTCTCTCTCTCTCTCTCTCTCTCTCTCTCTCTCTCCCCTCTCCCTCCATCTTCCTGTCTGTTTTAAGCCCTGCATTCTCCTATTTTAATAATGTAATCCTTTTCTCCAACGTCTTGTCTCTCTCCATCCGCATATATCTATCTATCTATCTCTATCTATCTATCTACCTACCTACTATCTATCTACCTATCTATCTATGTATGTATATATTGCATTTTGCACCACCCGTTTTCCTTTGTTATTGTTTTTTAATCAATGTTTTTGACTGCTGTCATACATATTTAATCAAAAGAGTTTTTAGTCCAATACCTGTTCGTTTGCTTCTGTGTTTACGAGTGTGTGTACCCGTGGGTGCCCGCGCGTGCGCCTGCGTGCGTGCGTACGTATGTGTGTGTGCGGAGGTGTGTGCGTGTGTTGATACGTACCTGTACTTGGTGTCGTGGGTGTGTGCGTGCGTGCATGTGCGTGCGTTCGCGCGCGCGCGAGGGCGCGCATGTGCCTTTTCCCCCGTTTCCATTTTTCTTCACTTTTGCATGTTTTGAATACTGTAACACGAGGACACTTCCCTCTTTCCGTCTTTCTGTGCTTTTGAAAAAAAAAAAAATTCTCTATAACAAAAGTTTGGGTTCACGGAGAGGCTGACAGAATGAAGCCTCATGTGAGAGTGTCTTCCGGTGCTACGCCCATGTTTCAGCCAGTGCCAGATTTTGACATGTCATTGACCCTCGCATCGACGATTACCGAGCATGCAATTCAGCTCCTAGCAGTGCAGTGTCCTGATTTAGACGGTTTCAGAACTGTCTTTAGGAGGTGCGTTTGCTTCTTTGGTTGACGGTTTGTTTTATTTTTATTTCGTTTCTTTTATCTTATTTATTTTTTTTTTGGGGGGGGGGGGGGGTGGAGGGGTGGGGGGGTGCGGGGGAGGAGAAGTAGAGGGGCTAGTATGGGAGAGGGTAACAGGGAGAGAGTGGAATGTCACGGTTCCAACCCGTCCTTAAATCGTTGTGGAGTTCGCTGTCTATCTCCTCCTGTTCCCACTCTTGATTGTCATCTTTGTCTCCTCCGTGTCTTCACCCTTCGTTGGCAGTTTGCTTCCCATCCCATTTCTTCCCTATAACCTCTTACTGCCCCCCCCCCCCCCCCCCCTTCATTATCATCTGCTCCTGTTCCCTCCTTTCATTGTCTTTGTTCCTGTCTTTTCCCTCGATTGTCATATTTCTGTCCCCCCTCCCTTCATTATCAATTCGTCCTCTCCTTTTTCCACTGTTGTAATCTCTTCCCATCCCTGCCCTTCTGAGTCATCCCTTTTCATGATGAAAACAGCATTCATATAGTCACCACCACCACCCTCTCGCTAACCCATATTCCCTCTTCTCTCTCTCTCTCTCTCTCTCTCTCTCTCTCTCTCTCTCTCTCTCTCTCTCGCGTCCACTTGTTTTCTGTGCACCCTTCTGTATTCACACCGTGTTATTCCTCTCTTTCCCAGATCTTTCTCAATCTCTTTTTGATTGCCACCTCACTTCTAAACAGAAGACACTTCTCCACGCTGATAATTTACTACTACCACCACCCCATCCCCCAAACCTCGTTCCCAGCTCCCTCCCTTTTCGTCTTCGTATCTCCGACGTTTCTCTTTCTCAATTTGTGGTCTCCTAAGCAGCTCTAGCTGTATCGGTTTCACAAAAAATTCGGGAAAATGGTGTGGAAGGAGGCAGAACACTTATCATTACATTCAGGACTTGTGACACTGTGGATGAACATCGTGCCACTTTCGTCAAGCAAGGCATACGTTCAGATGCCAGCGTTCAGCTTGGGTCACTGAACCCCACATGTAACGGCCAACAGATGAAAGGGAATGCCACTGCTTCACCACTGCTGTCCTGATCAGTACAGTCCATTAATCCCAAGGGGCGTTTATCTGTTTATTCTGAATTCATATGTTAAGCACTCTTACTCGAATTCGACAAAGCTGCGGAGCTGACGAATTTGTGGCAATGGTAATCTAAATCTCTATCTGTTCTGCCTCTTTCATTCTTCATATTTGTATTGCCATCTCTTTCTGTTCCCGCCCGTTTTTTTTATTGTCCCATATTCATAAACAGTATTAGCCCTTGTTTTATGGCTCTCTACCGCTTTTGATTTTCGATCTATTAACACGTCTCACTACAAAAGGCATTTTTGTAATAGTATCAGCCCTTTGCATTATAACTTTCTACCACTTAAAAAAAATCTATTTCCAATGGTCTTCAACACATCTAATTAGAAATGGCATTTCTGGTAAATAATCTGACAACCTTTTCTCTTTCGTTATGTTCATTTTTTATGTCTTTTTGATTGCTTATGCGTATGCCAGCGCGCGCGCGCGTGTGTATGTGTGTGTGCAGCCCCTCTCGCTCTCCTATTTCCCTTTTCCAGTTTGTGCTCTCGTACGCATTACCATGACGACGCGACTATTGAACGGGATTTAACAGGATCACGGCGAGCAGTGTGGCTGGAGACACGAGTCCTCATCATCACGTCCACCGTCGTTGTGTCCGGACAAAATGGACAGATTTTCGGGGCTTTGTCAGTTCCTTCCAGCACCACACTCGACACAACGTTTACAGAACTTCCAAACCTCAGCTTTTATCAGATGCGAGTTATTATTTTTTTTTTAAACCGTGTAACAAAGACACATTCTAACACATTCTACAGGATAGCAAAGAATGCTGCATGATAAAACAATAGAGTGATATGTTACCCTCATAATGTATATTCAAGGATGCGCCAAATTACAGATCATGAACAGAAAAGATATGAGGAAAAAAAAAACACATAAGCACTAGAAGGCTCGGTAGATCATTACACGCATGACATTATTTATCTTTTTTTTTTTTTTTTAATGTATCTGTGTAATGAATCACTGACCTGTTATTGTTGCGGCATAAAAACTTGTTTTGATCGTTGTCAGCCTTTGCGCGTTACGATCCGGTTCTAAACCTGTTGCCCAGCTGATTGTCAGGACCTGGTACCTTTGACCTGCGTTCTTCGATCTGGCACAAAGAAAATATATATTAAAAACATCTATGCATCATAACATGCATAGAAATCTGGTGAATGTTTAGGAGAAATTTGTAGTCATGGACCATTGTATGCGAAGAAGATATACCAGCCTCTCTACACAATGAGATAAAGAATACACTTTACCCTTCACGGGATCACATTCTCTTTAACACACAACTCTTTGCTTTAAATAATGGAAGATAGTCACCGGAGCCCAACAGCAAAAACCGCCTGTGATGCTACTACGGCACTATCCTGATTATTACTTGTCTGGTTCATTTTTGAGGTTGTTGTAGATATTTGTTTCGGTTTGATTAAAATTGCAAAAGTACGCTTCCATAAGAAATTGCAGCTTTGAGAATTTTTTTTTGTGTGCCCCGCTAGCGTCTTCATCTCATCTCCGCCTGCCCACCATTTTAGTTTCTGCTTTGAGTTTGGTTTTCCTGCCCACGCCTCTGCTCTTTCATTTCCTCCCTCCTCCGCCACCATCTCAATTTACATTTACGGTCTGTCCCCAGATTAATCGCGTTTGTACTTTTTCAAACTCTTTGATTGATGCCCCGCTGGGCGAAGCCTTTCGTTTCTTTTAACCTCACACTCTTTGGGGATAATGAAGTGTTCTTGGCCTGACTAACAGCTATAGACTGGGCACATGACGAACGATTTTTTTTCGTTTGTTCCTCTTTTTGTCTCTATCACCAATTTCTTTCTTGTTGCTCTCCCATTTCTCTTTTCTACCCCACCCCTCACCCTCGTCCTCTCTCTCTCTCTCTCTCTCTCCTCTCTCTCTCTCTCCTCTCTCTCTCTCTCTCTCTGTGTGTGGGTGTGTGTGTGTGTGTGTGTGTGTGTGTGGTGTGTGTGCGCGCGCGCGCGCGCGCGTGTGCTTTGAAGAACTCCTGATACATGTAACAGTATTATTCCTGCTGGGATTTGACCAAATCGGAACAATTGGACGTTCAGTTTTAGGAGGCTTGACAGGGCAGAAAGCCCGTTGACACATTCAGCAGCCCGTCCGTCGAGTTGTCAGATTTAGCTTAGGTCACTGAACTCAGTCAGTGGTGGAGGAAGAGGGGAGGCAGAGATGGCGGGGGGAGGGGGGGGGGGAGGAGAGGGGGAGGGGGGAGGGGGGCGTATCAGCTCTCAGAGCAGAATCCTGTGTTGTGCTTGTCAGATAAACGTCTGTGGTTGATTTTCTCTATTGCATTCTGAATTCACTATGCTAATGAAAATGTTCATCTTTTGATTGTATCATGTCAGTAATGAATTCTCTCTCTCTCTCTCTCTCTCTCTCTCTCTCTCTCTCTCTCTCCTCTCTCTCTCTCTCCTCTCTCTCTCTCTCTCTCTCTCTCTCTCAGTATTCGTATTTCACCCCCCATTTCTTCTTATTGTATTTTGATCCATCTTTTTTTCTACTATAACTCACTTGTTTGAGTGGAATTCATTTTTTGGGTCTGATACCATCTCTAAATGATCTCTAAATGTAGGCGCACATGTGTGTGTGTGTGTGTGTGTGTGTGTGTGTGTGTGTGTGTGTGTGTGTGTGTGTGTGTGTGTGGTGTGTGTGTGCTTGCGTGCGTGTGAGCGCTCGTTCGTACGGGGTCTGTCTGTGTGTCTCCGTGTCTCCCTCTTCCATGTTTTCTTCTGTTTCTGAACTGGGGACACATTTTCAGGAGGCCCTGGCCTCTCTTTTTCCTCCCTGCTCTTGAAAGAAACCCCTACGACCGTAGTTTCGCTTCAAGCAGCTGCTGGGCAGGATCAAGGTGGGATGTGTGGACTGAGGTCGAATCCTTACCTTCAGCAATTTTCAAGTTAAGGAGTCTTCACAGAATGGAAAAGTCTCCCGGCATTGTCTTCCAGTATAAACGTCTGTGGCTCATCTTGTTTCCACGTTCCCACTTCAGTCATAGACATCTCCATCAAGATTGACCGAGGATTCCAACACTTACCAATCAACTGTACGGTTTCAGGTTTATCTCTGGGACGTCCGGGGATGGGGGGGTTGGGGGGGGGGGGGGGGGGTGGAGGGAAGCAGAGGAGGAGGAGGAGAAAAGGGGAGGGGGGGGACAGAAATGGTGAGGAAGTGGTGAGAAGGAACTCTGTCATTTTATTCGGAATGTGCCGCCTTAGAAGGCTCCGTTGTGTCCCCACCTTCTTTCGCCATCTTTTTAAATTCTCTCTCTGTCCTCAGCCTTCATCGTTATCTCCTGTTTTCTGTCATCACTATTCATTGTCATCTCACTGTGTCATCATCTTCTTTCCGTGCCCTCCCTGCTGCCCCGTCCTTCACTGTCATCTCCTCCCATTTCCTCTCTCTCTCCTCACTCTTCCTAATCAGATTTTTCCTCTCCTCCTTCTATTGTTTTGTCACTGTTTTTGTGTCCCCACTCCTCACTTGTCATTTCTCTTTCTTTCTTTCTTCCCTGCCCACATACCCTTCACTGCCCTCTATCCTTGCCTCCTCCTCGTCTCCACCCTTCATTGTCATCTCTCTCTCTGTGTCCAATCCAACCTACCCCCACACTTCATTGTCTTATCCTGTCTCTCCACCCTTCACTGTCATTTCTTCCGCTTTTCTCTGTCCTCACCTTTCATTGGCATCTATCCGTGTCTCCTCCATGTCCCTACCCATCGTCATTTCTTTTTCCGTTTTTTTTTTTTTTTTTCCTGCCCACACCCTTCATTTTCATCTTCTTCCGTCATCGTCGATTTGATTTGTCCCGTCTCCTCCCTTCATTGCACCCACTTCCTGTTTCCTCCTTGTTCCCAAGGTCCCCTTGCGATCTCTTCCGGATGCCTGCCGGTATTTGCCTTTTTATTATCATCGTCTGCTATCTCCGCCTGTCCACACCCATTGCCGTCGTCTCAAGCTACGTCTTCCCCCGTCACCGACCT
Organism: Conus betulinus; assembly: GCA_016801955.1. NCBI lineage: Eukaryota > Metazoa > Mollusca > Gastropoda > Neogastropoda > Conidae > Conus > Conus betulinus. The sequence continues at coordinate 100,460 of JADBJO010004620.1, forward strand.
TCATTGTCATTTCTGTCTTCTGTTGCCGCTCTTTACTGCCAGCTCTTTCCGTTCTGACCCTGTTCCCACCCTGTCCTGTCACCTGGTCCTGTGCCTGCCCTTCATCCTTATCTCTTCCTGTCTCTCCTTCCTGTCCCCATCCCTCTCTTGTCATCTTTTCCCGTCTTCGTCCTTCATTGTCACTTCTACCTGTTTCACGCGTCACTGTCATCTCTTACTGTCTTCATCTTTCATTGTCATTTCTACCATTTTCACGCGTCTTTATCATCTCTTACCGACTTCACCCTTCACCGTCATCTTTATATCAGTTTCCTCCTTGTCCCCATTCTTTTTGTCATCCACCTCTTCCCCCCGGAGTTACCCTTCCCTGTCATCTCTTCTTGCACCGACCCTTTAGTGTATGTCACCATCCCCTCCACGCTCTTTGTCATTCTGAATATCACCATCCCCTCCACGCTCTTTGTCATTGTTAATGTCACCGTCTTCTCCACGCTCTTTGTCATTGTAATGTCACCATCCTCTCCACGCTCTTTTGTCATTGTTAATGTCACCGTCTTCTCCACGCTCTTTGTCATTGTTAATGTCACCATCCTCTCCACGCTCTTTGTCATTCTGAATGTCACCATCCTCTCCACGCTCTTTGTCATTCTGAATGTCACCATCCTCCCCTCCACGCTCTTTGTCATTCTGAATGTCACCGTCCTCCTCTCCACGCTCACACCCGCTCTTTGTCATTCTGAATGTCACCATCCTCTCCACGCTCTTTGTCATTGTTTAATGTCACCGTCTTCTCCACACTCTTTGTCATTCTGAATGTCACCATCCTCTCCACGCTCTTTGTCATTGTTAATGTCACCATCCTCTCCACGCTCTTTGTCATTCTGAATGTCACCATCCCCTCCACGCTCTTTGTCATTCTGAATGTCACCATCCTCTCCACGCTCTTTGTCATTCTGAATGTCACCATCCCCTCACGCTCTTTGTCATTCTGAATGTCACCATCCTCTCCACGCTCTCTGTCATTCAGAATGTCACCATCCTCTCCACGCTCTTTGTCATTCTGAATGTCACCATCCCCTTCGCGCTCTTTGTCATTCTGAATGTCCACCCATCCTCTTCACGCTCTCTTTTGTCATTCTGAATGTCACCCATCCTCTCCACGCTCTTTGTCATTCTGAATGTCACCATCCCCTCCACGCTCTTTGTCATTCTGAATGTCACCATCCTCTCCACGCATTGTGTGTCCTTCTCCTCTCTACAGCTCTTTGTCATTCAGAATGTCACCATCCTCTCCACGCTCTTTGTCATTCTGAATGTCACCATCCCCTCCACGCTCTTTGTCATTCTGAGTGTCACCATCCTCTCCACGCTCTTTGTCATTCTGAATGTCACCATCCTCTCCACGCTCTTTGTCATTCTGAATGTCACCATCCTCTCCACGCTCTTTGTCATTCTGAATGTCACCATCCACGCCGCGCTCTTTGTCATTCTGAATGTCACCATCCACGCCGCGCTCTTTGTCATTATTAATGTCACCACCCTCTCCGCGCTCTTTGTCATCTCTTTTCCTGTCCCCGTCATTTCTTCTTGTCCCCACCTTTTGGATTTTTTTTGTTTCCTCCTGTCTTCGCCCCACATTGTCATCTCCTTCTGCCTTGACCCAGTAACCACGCTTCATTGATCTCTTATCCTGTCTCCGCCTTTTATTGTCATCTCTTTGATCTCATCCTTGTCTCAACTATTCCTTGCCATCAATTTCTGTCCCTCCCTTTATCGCTCCGTATTTCTGTCCCCTCTGTGTCCACCCTTCGTTGGTCTTTCTGTCCCCTCTGTGTCTACCCTTCATTGTTCTTTCTGTCCCCTCTGTGTCCCCCCTTCATTGTTCTTTCTGTCCCCCTCTGTCCACCCTTCATTGTTCTTTCTGTCCCCCCTCTGTGTCCACCCTTCGTTGTTCTTTCTGTCCCCCCCTCTGTGTCCACCCTTCATTTTTCTTTCTGTCCCCTCTGTGTCCCACCCTTCATTGTCATCTCTTTCTGTCCCCTCTGTGTCCACCCTTCATGGTCATCTTTTTCTGTCCCATCTGTGTCCCACCCTTCATCATCATCTCTTTCTGTCCCCTCTGTGTCTACCCTCTTTTGTTCTTTTCTGTCCCCCTGTGTCTACTTCCTTTGTTGTTCTTTCTGTCCCCTCTGTGTCCACCCTTCGTTGTTCTTTCTGTCCCCTCTGTATCCACCCTTCATTGTTCTTTCTGTCCCCTGTGTCCACCCTTCGTTGCTCTTTCTGTCCCCTCTGTGTCCTCCCTTCATTGTCATCTCTTTCTGTCCCCTCTGTGTCCACCCTTCATTGTTCTTTCTGTCCCCTCTGTGTCCACTCTTCATTGTTCTTTCTGTCCCATCTGTGTCCTCACTTCATTGTTCTTTCTGTCCCCTCTGTGTCCACCCTTCATTGTCATCTCTTTCTGTCCCCTCTGTGTCCACCCTTCATTGTCATCTCTTTCTGTCCCCTCTGTGTCCACCCTTCATCGTCATCTCTTTGTGTCTCCTCTGTGTCCATCCTTCTTGTTTCTTTCTGCCCCCTCTGTGTCCACCCTTCATTGTCATCTCTTTCTGTCCCCTCTGTGTCCACCCTTCATCGTCATCTCTTTCTGTCCCCTCTGTGTCCATCCTTCATTGTTGTTTCTGTCCCCTCTGTCTCCACACCTCATTGTCATCTCTTTCTGTCCCCTCTGTGTCCACCCCTCATCGTTCTTTCTGTCCTCTGTGTCCACCCTTCATTGTTTCTTCTGTCCCCACTGTATCCATCCTTCATTATTCTTTCTGTCCCCTCTGTGTCCAACCTTCATTGTCATCTCTTTCTGTCCCATTCCGTGTCCCACCCTTCACTGTCATCTCTTTCTGTCACCTCTGTGTCCACCCTTCATTGTCATCTCTTTCTGTCCCCTCTGTGTCCACCCCTTCATTGTTCTCTCTTTTCTGTCCCCTCTGTGTCCACCCTTCATTGTCATCTCTTTCTGTCCCCTCTGTGTCCACCCTTCATTGTCATCTCTTTCTGTCCATTCCGTGTCCACCCTTCACTGTCATCTCTTTCTGTCACCTCTGTGTCCACCCTTAACTGTCATCTCTTTCTGTCACCTCTGTGTCCACCCTTCATTGTCATCTCTTTCTGTCCCCTCTGTGTCCACCCTTCATTGTCATCTCTTTCTGTCCCCTCTGTGTCCACCCTTCATTGTACTTTCTGTCCCCTCTGTGTCCACCCTTTATTGTCATCTCTTTCTGTCCCCTCTGTGTCCACCCTTCATCGTTATCTCTGTCCCCTCTGTGTCCACCCTTTATTGTCATCTCTTTCTGTCCCCTCTGTGTCCACCCTTCATTGTATCTCTTTCTGTCCCCTCTCTATGTCCACCCTTTTATTGTCATCTCTTTCTGTCCCCTCTGTGTCCATCCTTCATTGTCATCTTTTCTGTCCCCTCTGTGTCCACCCTTCATTGTCATCTCTTTCTGTCCCCTCTGTGTCCACCCCTCAATGTTCTCACTTTTCTGTCCCCTCTGTGTCCACCCTTCATTGTCAACTCTTTGTGTCCTCTCTGTGTCCCCCCTTCATCGTCATCTCTCTTTGTGTCCCCTCTGTGTCCACCCTTCATTGTTTTTTTTCTGTCCCTCTCTGTGTCCACCGTTCATTGTTCTTTCTTTCCCCCTCTGTGTCCACACTTCATCGTTCTTTCTTTCTGTCCCTTCTGTGTCCCCCCCCTTCATTGTGTTCTTTCTGTCCCCTCTGTGTCCACCCTTCATTGTTCTTTCTGTCCCCTCTGTGTCCACCCTTCATTGTTCTTTCTGTCCCCTCTGTGTCCACCCTTCATTGTTCTTTCTGTCCCCTCTGTGTCCACCCTTCATTGTATCTCTGTCCCCTCTGTGTCCCCCTTCATCGACATCTCTGTCCACCCTGTGTCCATTCTTCATTGTTCTTTCTGTCCCCTCTGTGTCCGTTCGCCCCCTTCATTGTCTCTTTCTGTCCCCTCTGTGTCCATCCTTCATTGTTCTTTCTGTCCCCTCTGTGTCCACCCTTCATTGTTCTTTCTTTCTGCCCCCCTCTGTGTCCATCCTTCATTTCATTCTTTCTGTCCCCTCTGTGTCCCCTTCATTGTTCTTTCTGTCCCCTCTGTGTCCACCCTTCATTGTTCTTTCTGTCCCCTCTGTGTCCACCCCTTCATTGTTCTCTCTTTCTGTCCCCTCTGTGTCCACCCTTCATTGTTTTTCTGTCCCCTCTGTGTCCACCCTTCATTGTCATTGTTCTTTCTGTCCCCTCTGCGTCCACCCTTCATCCTTCTCTTTGTCCCTCATCTTTCTTGTCTTCTTTCTCTGTCCCCTCTGTGTCCACCCTTCATTGTCATCTCTTTCTGTCCCCTCTGTGTCCACCCTTCATCTGTTCTTTTTTTTCTGTCCCCTCTGTGTCCACCCTTCATTGTTCTTTCTGTCCCCCTCTGTGTCCACCCTTCATTGTCCACACCTTCATTCTCTTTCTGTCCCCTCTGTGTCCACCTTCATTGTCATCTCTTTTGTCATCTCTTTCACCTCATTCTCTGTCCCCCTGTTCTGTCATCTCTTTCTGTCCCCTCTGTGTCCACCCTTCATTGTCATCTCTTTCTGTCCCTCTGTGTCCCCTCTGTGTCCACTCTTTCTTCCTCTCTTGTCATCTGTTTTTCTGTCCCCTCTGTGTCCACCCTTCATTGTCATCTCTTTCTGTCCCCTCTGTGTCCAACCCTTCATTGTTCTTTCTGTCCCCTCTGTGTCCACCCTTCATTGTCATCTCTTTGTGTCCCCTCTGTCCCCCTCTGTGTCCCCTCTTTTGTTCCCTCTGTGTCCACCCTTCATTGTCTCTCTTTGTGTCCCTCTGTGTCCACCCTTCATTGTCTCTTTCTGTCCCCTCTGTCCCCCTCATTGTTCTTTCTGTCCCCTCTGTTCACCCTTGTCATCTCTTTTTTCTGTGTCCCCCCTCTGTGTGTCCACCCTTCATTGTCATCTCTTTTTCTGTCCCCTCTGTGTCCTTTCTGTCCCCTTCTTCATTGTTCCATTTCTTTCTGTCCCCTCTTGTCATCCCTTCATTGTCATCTCTTTGTGTCCCCCTTGTGTCCATCTCTTCATCTGTCATCCTCTTTCTGTCCCCTCTGTGTCCACCCTTCATTGTCATCTCTCTTTGTGTCCCCTCTGTGTCCACCCTTCATCTGTCATCTCTTTTTGTGTCCCCTCTGTGTGTCCCCCTTCATGTCATCTCTTGTCTCTTTGTTGTCCCCCCTCTGTGTCCACCCTTCATTGTCATCTCTTTCTGTCCCCTCTGTGTCCACCCTTCTTGTCATTTCTTTCTGTCCCCTCTGTGTCCACCCTTCATTGTCATCTGTCCCCTCTGTGTTTCTGTTCTGTCCCCTCTGTGTCCACCCTTCATTGTCATCTCTTTCTGTCCCTTCTGTGTCCACCCTTCATTGTCATCTCTTTTTGTGTCCCCTCTGTGTCCACCCTTCATTGTCACCCTCTTTCTGTCCCCCCTCTGTGTCCACCCTTCATTGTCATCTCTTTTTGTCCCCTCTGTGTCCACCCTTCATTGTCATCTTTTCTGTCCCCCTCTGTGTCCACCCTTCTTTTTTGTCATCTCTTTCTGTCCCCTCTGTGTCCACCCTTCATTTGTCTCTCTCTGTGTCCCCTCTGTGTGTCCCCCTTCTCTTGTCCACCCTCATTGTCATCTCTTCTCTGTCCCCCTCTGTGTCCACCCTTCCCTCTGTGTCCACCCTTCATCTCTTTCTGTCCCCTCTGTGTCCACCCTTCATTGTCATCTCTTTCTGTCCCCTCTCTGTCCACCCTTCATTGTCATCTCTTTCTGTCCCCTCTGTGTCTTCCCTTCATTGTCATCCCTCTCTGTGTGTCCCCTCTGTGTCCACCCTTCATTGTGTCCATCATCTGTCATCTCCCTGTCCCTCTGTGTCCACCCTTTCATTGTTCTTTCTGTCCCCTGTCCACCCTCATTGTCATCTCTTTGTGTCCCTCTGTGTCCACCCTTCATTGTTCATCTCTTTCTTTCCCCCTCTGTGTCCACCCTTCATTGTCATCTCATTGTCATCTATTTCCCCTCTCTGTGTCCACCCTTCATTGTCATCTCTCTTTCCTCTGTGTCCACCCTTCCACCCTTTCATTGTCATCTCTTTCTGTCCCCTCTGTGTCCACCCTTCATTTGTCATCTCTCTTTCTGTCCCCTCTGTGTCCACCCTTCATTGTCATCTCTTTCTGTCCCCCTGTGTGTCCACCCTTCATTGTCATCTCTTTCTGTCCCCTCTGTGTCCCCCTTCTGTGTCTCTTTCCTTCCTCTGTCTGTGTCCACCCTTCATTGTCTCTCTTTCTGTCCCCTCTGTGTCCACCCTTCATTGTTCTCTTTCTGTCCCCTCTGTGTCCACCCTTCATTGGCATCTTTCTGTCCCCTCTGTGTCCACCCTTCATTGTCATCTCTTTCTGTCCCCCCTGTGTCCCACCCTTCATTGTCATTCTTTCTGTCCCCTCTGTGTCCACCCTTCATTGTCATCTCTTTCTGTCCCCTCTGTGTCCCACCCTTCCTTCATTTTCTGTCCTCACCCTTCATGTTCTCTGCCCCCCTCTGTGTCCACCCTTCATTGTCATCTCTTTCTGTCCCCTCTGTGTCACCCTTCATGTCATCTCTTTCTGTCCCCTGTGTCCACCCTTCATTCTGTTCATCTGTGTCCACCCTTTGTGTCCCCTCTGTGTCCCCACCCTTCATTGTCATCTCTTTTGTGTTCCCTCTGTGTCCACCCTTCATTGTCATCTCTTTCTCTCCCCCTGTGTCCACCCTTCATTGTCATCTCTTTGTCCCCTCCCTTCATTGTCATCTCTTTCTGTCCCCTCTGTGTCCACCCTTCATTGTCTCTTTCTGTCCCCTCTGTGTCCACCCTTCATTGTCATCTCTTTCTGTCCCCTCTGTGATCCACCCTTCACAGGCATCTATTGTTCTTGTCTTCTTTTGTCCCCCTCCTCTCCATCCCGTCTG
>JADBJO010004620.1:112500-117500 GCA_016801955.1 Conus betulinus
TCCAGCCCTCGCTTCCTTTCTGCACCCTCGTTATTCATTTTTTTTTTGTGTGTGTTACCTTCCTCACCTTTCGCTGTAGGTTTCTGAAAATGAATGGCATTTCTGCATGCTGGAGAGACTCACGCAGAAACGGAAGTAGCTCAAATCTGATGTCTTCCAGCACAGCGTTCCTACGGCACAGAAAGTTTTCAAACGTAACCATCCGCATCGGTGGTTGGCATGGCAGAAAGCAAGCTGGGAAGTCTTCGTGTCGTGGCATTTAATGGTGTTTTTCTTTTTTCGAGCATAGCGGCTGGCTTTTCTGCAGTGGACAGCGTTCTATGGGCCCGAATGGGAAGACTAGATCCACACAGTCGAATTTCACTGACTTAGCGGACATGGGTTTTAACACTTTTGCTAAATATTCTGACCAACACTTCAAGCAACGCGTTGACGGGCCTGACATGACCCTTTGCGGTCGGCTGGACTATAGAAACATCTCTCTCTCTCTCTCTCTCTCTCTCTCTCTCTCTCTCTCTCTCTCTCTCTCTCTCTCTCTCTCTCCCTCTCATTGCAACTGTCAGTATCTCGCCGGTCCGATCATTTTCAGGATATATCACGGTGGGAAAGCAAAGCATAGCCCTGTAATACTTTTTAAGACCAACATAGAATTCCAGAACATCATCTCAAGTATGCTTATCTTCGATGATCATTCTAAAGGGCTCAAACTCTGTGAGCCTTCATGAGCAGCTGTCATGGTGTTCTCACTTTCGAATTCATTACCGTGTCCGCGCCTGCGGTGAATTCTGTTAGCGTCTTGTCAGTCGCCAAGGTCATGGACACCGTCACCTCTGGAAGCAACGACGAGAACAGCGAGAGCAACACCGACAAGAACAAAAGGAGTCGTCAGGAAATCTGAATTTATAAATCTTAACTATTCTCCCTCCACCACCCCCTCCCATATTCATATGAATTACAAATCCAATCCCCCAGTTTGTTTTTTCGTCCTTTATTCTTCCTTTTTTTTTTTTGTCTGGTATTTTCCCTTGTTTTGCTCTTCTGGCTCAAGACAATGAATTGAATTTCTATTGTTTTGGGGGGCTTCAGCTGCATGCAGCTTTCGGAACACCATTATTTTTCTATTTACAATGACAACATTAAACATTTGTATAGAGTCTCTTCTTGTATGAGCTCACGATGCTTTTGCATGAACATTTGACGCACTACACAAACACACACTGCAGAGCGATAATCTAATAAACAAACACGCACACATCCACAAAAGAAAGCGGCACGAACGCTAACAACGAGTTCAAGAACAAAAAAACAGAGAGAGAGAGAGACAGACAGACAGACAGACAGACAGACAGACAGGACAGATACAGACGGACAGACAGACAGAGAAAGAGAGAGAGAGAGAGAGAGAGAGAGAGAGAGAGAGAGTATGTGTGTGCTCGTGATGTATGTATGTGCGTGCGTGTGTGCCTGGGGGGGGTGGGGTGGGGGGGGGGGGGGGGGGGGGGGAGAGGAGGGGAGAAAAGGGCCGCGGGGAAGAACCGGTGTTGTGAAGAATGATAACAAAGCTCAGCATCTAAAAACCAACGCGTGAGCAGGGGAAACAAATGTGTTGTGCTCCTAAATGTTGAATATACGTGAAATGGATCTCGCAGGTTAGCGAGTTCTGAGATGTTGACTTCACCATGGCAGAGACAAGCAGTCTTGCACTTTTATTCTTGGTTCAAGTGGGAACCAGTGCAAAGTACAGGTTTGGCGTATTATATGGGCGGTTTGAGGCAATCTTTGGATGAGAGGTGGTACTGTTCTTCCAACTCTTTGGAATTTCATGTCGGGAGTCCGCACGTAAAAAGGTTAAAATGGTCGAGGCGAGATAGTTCAAAGGATTGAGAGAGTTAGGTTTACAACAAAAGTGACGCCACTTGTGCCAGTCTCATTAGTTATTAGTAAGTTCTTCAACTATTATTATTCATTGGATTTTGCTTCAGTTTCCCAGTATATCTCTGCTACAGTTTACACGGGAACCTGAAGCAAAATCCAATGAAATCCAAGGGAAATAGCATCCCTTCGAATTACTCTTGTTTCCTGAAAGGGCTGTAAATGTAGAAACTAGATAATGAAGGACCCGTCCGTAAAAAAACACACACACACACACACACACACACACACACACACACACACACATATATATATATATATATATATATGCTAACTATATCCATGCATGTATACGTTTCCATATAAACATATCACTTCTATTCTTTTATGTTCTCCATCAGCTTTTGACCTCCTACAGTTTGTGGAGTGCGAAACTTTATATATAACATAACTGAGCAAAGATTCGAAGGGAAGAAACAAAAATCAGGCGGGAAGGGCATTTAAAGAATATGAGAATGAAAAGTCAAGGAAATATATCATAAATATGAAACATTTCACTAGCAGCCCATTGAGACAATAGTGACCAATTTTGAAGAGACAGATCTATTCATACTGCCTGACCCTAAACGTTTGCGCGCTGCATCCGACTCAAAACACACACACACACACCACACACACACCACACACACACACACACACACACACACACACACACACACACACAAAGCTACTTGTGACTGTGATCACTTGGCATCAAATCAATATATATACCACCACAGTCTACAATTCCATGGTATTCTCACCACCAAGGGTTCAAAAATGGAATCCAACAGCACCTCAAAGCAGCCAGAAAATAAAGAAAGTGTGGTAAGGAAACAAGCTTCTGAAAAACTGAAATCAAGTATGAAATATAAGGGAAAATCTTGGAGCCTATGCTTGAGGATCCATTTAAAGATGCGAGGGAGATCAAAAAAGTGTCAACAGTCAAAGTGGTCAGCTCAATTGTTAAATAACTCAAGCTTTGTCAGCAGCTAAGAATTGTGCAGGATAGTCTTTTCTTTGATCTCTTAAGAGATGCCATCTACAACCGACTGACCAAGCAATGTGCTGAACAATTTGGCAGTGGTAGAGAAAACAAGTGCAGACTAACAATTGCTCACTCATTATATATATATATATATATATATATATATATATATATATATATATAATGACTTCGCAACCGTCTCTCTCTCTCTCTCTCTCTCTCTCTCTCTCTCTCTCTCTCTCTCTCTCTATATATATATATATATATATATATATATATATAATGGATATAGATAGTGTGTGCGTGTATGTGTACAACTTTGAACTTTTGAGTTAATCTGACAATAAATTGGTTTCAGTCAGTCAGTCAGTGTGTGTGTGTGTGTGTGTGTGTGTGTGTGGTGCGTGCGTGCGTGCGTGCGTGCGTGCGTGCGTGCGTGCGTGCGTGCGTGCGTGTGTGTGTGTGTGTGTGCAGGTGCGTTTATATGCGAGTGTATGCACATGTGCGCGAGGGTCTGCGTACGATGAGGGAATTCATAGCTAAATCTATAGATAGATAGACAGATGGACAGACAGACAGACAGACAGACAGATAGATAGACAAACAGAGAGTTAGATAGTTGGATAGAGATACACATATCCCCCCCCCCCCCCCCCACCCCACACACACACACACACACACACACACACACAGTGAGAGAGAGAGAGAGAGAGAGAGAGAGAGGAGAGAGAGAGGAGAGAGAGAGAGAGAGAGAGAGAGCGACAGAGAATGTTGCTTTTAGCCCAGCCGACCGCAAAGGGCCATATCAGGGCTGTCACCGCGTTCAAGTCAACTCACAAGTCATTAGAAGAAAAAAACTGATCCCCACAACCCTTGAATATACACGTTCTAAAAAACACATAAGAAATTTCGTTAAAAATCTGTCTTCCGTAAAATCTTGGATCAGATGAAAAATGTTGAATTCTTACAGAAATTCACACCAAGTGTGACATATCTGAACAAGGCTTTCATGAAGTATGCTGCAAAGTGTTTATGTCTCACATCATGCGAGTTCAAACACTATGAAAGAACATGTTCCACTTGAGTGGTAAGCTTTTTTTCCACCTTTTAAAAGAAAAGAATGGGTTTGTAAAACGAGTGGCCTGTGTGCAAACGGCACAAGACTTACGACCGTCCTCTGGAACATGGTAAAAACTTTTTTCAGGTTTGGACGGATTTGGAAGAGTTTGTTATCCGTTTGGAGTTCCATTCCTCCTACCAGAGGTCTTTGACGTAAGCCTGAGCTTTGGGTTTCAGATCGATGTGAGGGACAGACAGTCTGTTCCACTATTTCGTTGTGGCAAGTTGATCAACCACTTCATTGCCCCGAATGCCCACATGGCTGGGAACCCAAACAACAACTTTGTTGTATCCATCTGACTTCAGAGAACTGTACTGTTCGAATGATTTCAGAAGCTGACGCCGTGTGAGGGTGACGACCAACAAAATGAGAGAGAGAGAGAGAGAGAGAGAGAGAGAGAGAGAGAGAGAGAGAGAGGGGGGGAGAGAGAGAGAGAGAGAGAGAGAGAGAGAGAGAGAGAGAGAGAGAGAGAGAGAGAATCAGTTGTTCTCGTACAATGTGCATTTCCTCTCTAATGTTACACTATCCAAGATGGATTTTGGACTTGTGCCAACTCTCTCTCTCTCTCTCTCTCTCTCTCTCTCTCTCTCTCTCTCTCTCTCTCTCTCTCTCTTCTTTTTTTCTTTCTTTCCCTCTCCCTGTCTTTGTGAACACACTCCCCCTTCTCTCTCCTTATATATGTCTTTCTATCCGCCTCTCTCTGTCTCTCCATCCCTATATACCTCTAGTTTTAATAAAGAACATTCGTGTTAGTATTTGTGCTTGCAGTTTATAAAGAAAATTCTATTGATATCAACGTCCAAGATATCAGTCAAATATTGTCCAGCCCTTTTATCATGAACATTGCTACAATATCGCACAATCTAAAATTGCCAAGCTGCTTTGATGCGTGTTTATTTTTACCACTAATTCAAAAAATTATTGTTATTTTTTTATCTTTGAGGTTAAGTTTTGTTAGTTGGAGATGACGTTTTAAATTAT
>JADBJO010004620.1:122500-127500 GCA_016801955.1 Conus betulinus
GTTTACATGTGTTCACGTCCTTCTTCTTTACCATAGCCACACCTCACCGTCGTAGATACGACACATAGAGTTAAAGAGTATTCGTTGTACCATACACTGAATCACACGAAGTTCAGAAAGCGCGACAAAGGTACTGACTGATTATTATTTATGTTCAAATCTTCAGAGTGCCTCGTCATTTAGCCACCAATTCGCATTTCGTGGGCCTCGTGGACCCGTGCTTATGACCTGATACCTAGTTTTTTTTCACGGATATCTATAAACACAAAGCACGCAATTAACACAAATAAAAATGGTATCAACGCTATGGAAAAAAAATGATATAAAACAACAACAGCGATACTAATGATATCAATAATGATGATCATAACAACAATAATAATGAAATAAATAATCATAATAATGATAATTAATTACAACTTCTACCACCACCACCAACCACTACTACTACTATTACGACTACTACTACTAATAATAATAATAACAGCATCATGTTCCCTCACTATTTCCCACAGCTGTACGCAATTCCCTATACACTGACAAATCACCGCCGCCAGCTATAGTCCACCCCAACTCAGGATGCGGCATCCACCCACCAGTGTTATGTCGTGTTCACCATACTAACCCCTCCGCTCCAGTCTCCGTCTTCTCCGATATGTGACCCGACTCCCACCTTTTCCCTCACACACTCCGACAAAAAGCGGGACAAAAGGTTGAAAAAAAAAAAAAGACACTATACATGCACGCGCTCGTATACCACCTGTTTTGAAACCACACACGTTTTTCAAAGTCTAACCTGGACCCGCTTTTCATCCTTTGTGCAGAATTCTGAAGTTGTCCCGACAACACGACATCATAGTCATGTACTAAGTTTTCCAACGTCCAGATCCTGAATTCCAACGACTGAATGAGCGCTAGTAGGCTGCTCTTCGGCCGGCTCTACCTGGGTAGGCAGCCCGTGGAGTGAGTGAGTGAGGTAGTGTGTTTATTGTAAAGCGCTTAGAGCTTGGTCTGTGACCGAGGATAGGCGCTATATAAATACCCAATATAATAAATAATAATAATCCTCTTGTTTCACACTACAGCAGGTCCAAGTACAAATTGGATGGTGTGTTTCTTCCTTAGTCGATGAAGATTTTGTCCTGATCATATTTTCTTTCACCTTTTGCTGTGCCGTTTGTAGTTTTCAGGGAATCGAATGTTACGTTCTGGCCTGGCCTGTCCCCGACGACCCCCTTGGTGCAAACCAGACGAACATTTGTGAGTGTCCATTAAAAGGTTTTTCCTGTGCGAGGGACTCTAAACGGTCGCCCGATCAGAGCTTCCCATCACGGGAGAGCAATGGATGTCCACACCTGCAGGAAAAACCCCACACAATGGGAGTCCGTCAGCCCAAGGTCACACTGCGTACAGCTGGAGACTGTTTGGCCCGGCAGCTGGCCACCCCTTCACTACTGTATGAAAGCCTAGCTAGCCACCCCTTCACTACTGTATGAAAGCCTAGCTGGCCACCCCTTCACTACTGTATGAAAGCCTAGCTAGCCACCCCTTCACTACTGTATGAAAGCCTAAGGCGAACTCGGTCGACGGAACAAAACAAAAGTGAAGAAGGACACAACCACACACACACGTGTGTGTGTGTGTGTGTGTGTGTGGGGGGGGGGGGGGGGGGGGGGGGGGGGAGAGAGAGAGAGAGAGAGAGAGAGAGAGAGAGAGAGAGAGAGGTCCCATGTACACGATTTTAGCTGACGCCTGACCTACGCTTTAGCACAACGTGCTGGCCAGACCTACCTACCATTATAATGACAGCGATGATAAAGATAATAGTAACATTTGCAAAAAGAATTATAACAGTGATAACAACGACACTAATAAGTGGGAAAATGATCAGAGAGAGAGAGAGAGAGAGAGAGAGAGAGAGAGAGAGAGGCTTTCCTTATTGCTAAACAAACTTGCGTGTCAGTTATGAGAACTCAAAGTGACTAGGGAATGGAAAAAGCATCCTGACCACATCAAACACCTCTATCAATCAGCCGTCGCAACAGAAACATTGACGACACTGTTGAGAATGGCCAGAGGGCAAAACTGAAACAGAAAATTGGATGCATGTGGGGGGAAACTCGACAAAAAGATATTGTGGGTGTGCATTGATGATTCAGTCACCAAAGGTCAGTCTGACCGGGGATACATGGTGAAGCAAAATGGCCCCCAAATCCAGGAAGACAACGGTGCTTACACCTTGCAGTCTAACGATGGAGGTAGAAGCAGTGACACAAGCTCTCCACTGACGTTCATTCACGGACAAGCATCGAATTCAACAATGATACTGACCGGCTCCATGAACCAGCTTCACAAGTGCAAAGTGGAATGAGAAGCACTAATTGGCATGACATAATGTACAGACTTCCTTTCTAAAAATAACTCATTCGGATGTGTGCCCAAGACATAAGATCAGATACGATAATGTTGCTTATAGCCCAGCTGACCGCAAAGGGCCACATCAGGGCTGCCAGCACGTAATCAACCCACAAGTCATTCATTCACACAATTCTTTAAAATACATCCAAAACACCATCCGAAAGTTTGTAAAAAAATCGTTTCCACTGTAAGATCTCAGATCCCATGAAAAATGTGAATCTCTTTCAAGAACTCATGCCCAGGACATGCAGGTGTCAAAGAAAATGAAGGAGTTGGCACACTTACAGGAAAGGCAACAATAACAAAGGGATTGCAGACTGAACTATCTGATATGATAAAAATCCTAAACAAATCACCTCTACTAACAGAATCGAAGCCACCATACTATACACCACATTGCAAAACTCAATAACAGGAATGGAAGTAGCAACAAATCCAAACAAACTGGAAGAGCAAGAAACATTGCCGGCCAAACTAAAACCGGAATAATCTCAAGAGCAACATTGCGAAGACTCCTAGAAAATGAGGCAGACACACAGAGGGTTTTCAATGGCAGACACAATGTTATAATTGACTTGGGCTTTTTCAGGATCTGTTTTTGGTTCTATAAAACGTAAGTAAACTGGTAAGTGCGCGTGAATGAATTGATGCGAGTGCGTAATGTTGAGTGTCCACCGATGCCAGCATGTGTGCTCATTATTTGTGTGTGCATATGCATGTGGCGTTTGTGAGCACAAGCACGCGCCTACATGCGCGCGCGTGTGTGTTTGTGCGTGCGTGCGTGCTTGCGTGCGTGCATGCATGTGCGCGCGCACGTGTGTGTGTGTGTATGTGTGTGTGTGTATGTGTGTGTGTGTGTGTGTGGGACGCACGTGCTTGCGCGCTAATGAGCTAGTGAGAACGGGGAGGGAGGAGGTGTGGGGCTCTTGTCTGTATTTGTTCGCTCATCCATTCGTTCATTCACTGTTTTTCTTCTTACTAATTTATTTTCGTCTTTCATTCCTTGATGCTTCGTATCGATAAATAATCATGCATTTCATTTCTTTACTCAAGAAGCTGCTTGCATGTATTTGTCCCCGCCATTGTAAATGTAAGGATTGTTTATGTAGCTGATCAGTTTCCCGTTTTAGTCAGTGCTTCATTTCCCTCGAGTTTTTATATTCTACAGCTCGCAGCTTTACATCTGAACCGTTTTGAAAATAACTGGCATTTTGCCCTTTGGCAAATACAACGAAGAAACACCGCTTGATAGGTTGCACGGATTACTTCGAGCATTTAGATTTCTGTAGTGTAAAAAACAAACTGGCAAGCAAACAAACAAACAAAAAAAAACAAAACAAAACAAAAAAAAACTTTTTAGTCAGTGCAATAAAACAAGCTAGTCAGTAGTTCAGAATTTATTCGATCTTAACCAAGGGTAACAGCGAAAAGCGAGGAGGGTCGGAAGCGAACAATTCCTAAGGCACACAGAGATCAGGCTAGCAAGCCGTTAAGCGGAGAAGTTCTCCACTTGTAGACACGAAAAGCAGTTATAAGAAAAGCAATGTTAGATTTGAATTACGGATTCTTCTTCCTTCCGCTTTCCTATTTCTATTGCAACTTTCTTTCAATATTCTTGACAATTTCTTTCTGTATTGCCCTCCTCTCTCTCTCTCTCTCTCTCCTGTCTCTCTCTCTCTCTCTCTGGTGTGTGTGTGTGTGTGTGTGTGTGTGTGTGTGTGTGTGTGTGTGTGTGTGTGTGTGTGTGTGTGTGTGTGTGTGTGCGCGCGCGCGCGCCTGTGTGTGTTCTACGCCTCTTTTCTATCTCTTTTTCTTTGTGCTCTCCCCCCCCCTCCTCTCTCTCTCTCTCTCTCTCTCTGTTAATGAAACGTTACGGGTTGCGGTTTCAAAAACAGACTAAACGAACAAACGGTGATGTGGTAGTTTCGGAAACCGCGCAGCTCTTTGTCTAAAAGGCCATCCGTTTCCGGTTTCCACATCAGACGAGAGCTCATCATCTTTTCCATCAGTCTGCAGAGGAAGCTGGTCAGAACTAATGGACGATAACATGTAGGGTTGATACGGTCTTTTCCAGGCGTAGGAATAGGAATGATCAGGCCTTTCCGTCAGGAGGGCGGAAAAGTACCCTGTGGTCTAGATATGACCGTAGACTTTGAGCAGGGTTTGGATGCAGCATTCTGGGAGACGTTTCAAAAGTTGGTTCTTGATGTCATCAAGGTCAACTTCGCTTCAGATAACTCTGAAAACTCAAATCTGTCATTTTCACTTGATGAACTGAAATCAGCTCTGCAAACCTGTAGCGAATCTGCAAAAAAAAAAAAAAAAATGTAGAGAAAAATGATGATTTTTTTCCTTATACAACGTGGACATCCTGATGATGTTATGCAGACAGAGTCAAATTAAACACCATGGACAGAAACAAGTAAACACAGACCCCAAATCACCACCGTCAAAGAGTTCTACTCATTATCGCTCATAATCTCCCCCACCACACACCCCGGTCCCCCCCAATCCTCCTCTCCGCACGCGGCTACAGGAACACCACAGCCTTCTTCACACCAGCCAGAGGCCGATTCTGAAGT
>JADBJO010004620.1:132500-135000 GCA_016801955.1 Conus betulinus
AAATAATCCCAATTCATGGGAGTTACGCGGCATATGCTTAAAGAAAACTACATTTATCTTTTTATTTATAATTGAACATTAACAAATCTGCTTGATTAAATTGACCTCATTGTACAATGATCGTTTGATTCCGGAACAAGTAAAAAAAAAAAAAAGTGAAATCTGGAAGTTGGGATATTTTCAAGTCAATCGGAAGTCCGAGGACATTCGAAAAAAAAAAAAAAACTGTATAAATATACACACACGCACGCACACACACGCGCGCAGACACACATCATTTCTTTCTCTCCTTCAATTCCTGCTTTATATCCGAAGTTGGCTCTTGACTTGTGGAATCAATAATTCTTAGTGGGTAACTCGATGTCCATTTCCATTTTTTTGCCGAATGAACGTGTATTACGTTTTGATTTTTCAGTTATGTTTCATGCCATGGCTCCAATGTGACCGAGGTAACTGCATTTTTTTCTTCTTCATCAAACGCATCATCTCCCTGGACTCCACGTCGTCTGTGTAGACGCCGAACAGCTTGTCGCATACCGCGGGGTACCTGTGAAACATTTTTTCACCGGCTAAAAAAAGTCAGGTTCAGCTTTAGGCTATGATCGATGATATCAATTATTTTTGCCTTTGGCTTTAAAGGCCATTCGGTCAATTCTTCCTCGGACAGGTCGACGCAAGTTCAACACATTTTAAAATCCCTCAAAGCCAAAAATACTTGTATAAATTTTACGGAATTCAGTTAGACCACTGAAGGTGTCAACATCCAGATGCATGTTCTGTGTCACTGCTCTGTAAATTCCCTAAAGGCCGACTCCATCCATGACTGAAATAAAATATGCCTTTATTTGTCTCACAGTACGAATATTTACCTTTAATTATCTTCTGTCACAAGCCCTTTCTCTCGAAGAGATTTTTTTTCCCCTCATTGATCAACATTTTTTTCCTAGGGAAAAATGTTAATTGCTTTCTGTTGTTACCATTTAATTCGATTCAAAGACCAATACTTTTTCTATTTATTCTACTTTTTCTGAGGCCACAATTGGGAGCCGTTAATGAATTATTGATTCCTGCATCAACCGTGTCTCCAACAACGCGCATTTTTGCCGCGGTGAAATGCAGCCTGTGCTTTTGTTTTCTCATTTTTGTAATGAAACAAAAAGATGAAGATTAGTTGGTTCCTGGATGGATGTTGGGGGGGGGGGGGGGGGGGGGGGGCGAGAGACAGGTGATGGGTCACCCAATGTCTGTTTATCATAGCATTTCTGTCCCATTCGACCTCTATAGAGCCACGGGCAAATAGGCATAGGGGAACACAGAGCCAGAGGGACCTAGGCCTGGGGGAATATAGGCCCGGAGGAACATGAACCTGGGATCATGGAACCATGGCAACATGGATATGGGATAATGCGGAATGAGGGAAACATAGAGCAATAGGAGCAAGAAATATGGAGAACAAACAAAATTAATGCTCCCTTTAGCACTTTGGACTTGAATACTTCAGTCAAGATGAATGGGTGGCCCCAAAGCTAATGGCACGACAGTCCAGTAACACGGTGGTCGGGTAACATATGAATAGCAGGCTGGTGTACTGACTCGAAGACCAATGGCATCCCCGTTTAACGAAAAGCGGACCTCTCAAGTAACTTGCGGTTCACGGGGATTTCTGTTCAAAACCTGCGATATACAGCTTGCTTCCGCACAAAAAAAGACTGACACTGAGGAAACATTTACTAACTCTTATACTTCGCACTTACAAGACTGCTTGCCAATGAAATGGAAAATTCGGTTTAATCTTTGTCCAAAACAAAACATGAATGAAAATGAGCATACTAGGTTTGCTTTTAAGAAGTTTTATGGATCTGAATGCAATTTATATCACCAAATGGGGCGAGGTGGGGGGGGTGGGGGGGGTGTCTTCTCTCTCCATGGATACCAGGACTGTACATATTGATAAAATGTAAATCGTTCCAAAAGCGTTGTCATTAAATTTTCACGAAAGAGAAATACAGCTTATCCATCCATCCCCGAGCTGATTCCCCGACATTTTTTTTTTTTTTTTACTTACACGCGAGGTCATGATGGAGGAGGCTCCGCAACGCGCTTCTAAAACTGGCACACGTGGGGTCCAAATAGTATATGCCCAGCGCTTTGTCCACAAAACGTTGCATAATCATAGATAAATAATCAGTATACACAGCTTTTAACAAAATAAAGATGACGAAAACACTCTGTATGACACACAATCAGAACCTTAACTCTTCTCCCCAGAGTCATGTTTTCCAACCTTAAATCCTAGATCAATGGCGTAATTCTTCCGTGTGTGCATGCGTACGTACGTGCGTGCGTGCGTGCGCGTGTGCGTGCGCGCGCGCGGGCGTGTGTGTGTGTGTGTGTGTGTGTGTGTGTGTGTGTGTGTGTGTTCGCGAAATCAAATTTAGTACTGTTTTCGGCTTAAAACTTTACTGCAGTCCGTTCGATTCGACTCTTGACATACCTCACA
>JADBJO010004620.1:137500-155000 GCA_016801955.1 Conus betulinus
AATGGATTGTATGTGTGTGCAGTTTTCAGTTATATTTCCAGGCAGTAAGCACAGATTATCGGTTAATTCAGTGCCGCACTCAAGATGTTGGCTAAAATGTATTTTTTTTTAAAGTGTCTCTTGGGGAGAGAAAAGCTGCTGAATATATTTAAAAAAAAAACAACTGCAGATTGACAGTTCAAGTGCCGTTTTGCATCTTGCTTATTTCATGTACACGGCAAAGATTTTCTTTGCATAGTTCTTGAAATCATGCAATACATTTGCTCAGTTCATGAACTTAGCAGACTGCTAAGTCTTCTCAGTTGATAAGATAAACAGTTTTTTTTTTCTTATTTCATGAAATAAGCAAGTTCATAGGTATTGCGTAACATATATGGAAAAGATGGCTAAAACAAAGCCAAAGTTTACGCAACCTAACCACAGGTTCTTTATGTTTAAAATGATTTATCGAGCTTGATAAACGTTGCCTGTAGGGCTGGAGATTAGACATCCTTGCATATTATATACAATGCCATCATTTTGGTGTCCATGCACCATCCACAAAGTAATCGTGATTCACACTCTCATGAAAGCCGCAAGACTTGCATAACACGATTCCACTGTGTAAAAATTTACACCAGGATAATTGCGGTTGCTAACTCTCACTCGAGAAAAGTGTGTGTGTGTGTGTGTGTGTGTGGGAGGGGGGGGGGGAGTAATTCTGAACACATGCCCGAAAACACTCCCATTCCTGACATACACGGGCAAAAGAAAGAATCCAAAAGCTGTACCACCACTTTTTATCAAAGGTGCTGAAGTAGAACGTGTTGAATCATACAAATATTTAGGAACTTTTATAGATAATAAGCTGAATTTTAAATCCCATGTTGAGTATGTCCACAAAAAATGTCAAACCAGATTATATTGTCTTCGCAAGCTGCGATCATTTCATGTGAATACTGACATTCTTCGGACATTTTATTCATGCTTCTTGGAATCTGTTCTAACTAACTCATTTATGTGTTGGTATGGTGGGTTGACTGTGAAGAGCAGAAATGTGCTTGAGAAAGTGGTGAACGTGGGAGGGAAAAAAATCGTTGGTGAGAGCACAAAAAAGTCTGAGTGAGCTATATAGGTGCCGTGTTAGTTGTAAAGCGAAGAAGATTACGTGTGACCAGACCCACGTCCTTGCAAATCAGTATGACCTTCTTCAGTCAGGACGAAGATATCGATCGGTTAAATGCAGAAGTGTCAGATTTAAACAAAGTTTTATTCCCCTGTCCATTGATTTCTTGAACCGAGAAGATGTTTAATTGAAATCCAAATTCCTCTATATGAATGTATGTCATATGTGAGAAAATGGGTAATGTGGCTAAATTATTGTTTATTTGCTGTGAATGTGTGTGACCACAAATTAATTTCTCAAATTGAGATAATAAAGTTTACTTGACTTGACTTGACTTGAAAAGGGTCGGGTGGAGACTGGGTGTGGGTGGGATGGGGGAATAGTTTGTCACTATGCCTAAATTCATTCCACTCTCCCCTTAAACTTATTTCGCACATAACCAGCCGCCATGGCGAAGTGTATAGCAGCGTCGACTCCCTGCTGGGGAGGTCGTGGGTTCTATTCCCATCAGAACCATTTATTTGTGGGATTAATCTGCCCCGACCGGCTACTACCCACAGCTGAGTTTGCTGCAGGGTCAGTTGGCAGACTGGGACAGCACAGCTGAGTTTCATCCTCTTTATGGATGCGCCTCTGAGCGTTGCTCAGACCAACAATGCACATCTCTGCATCTCTCGGGCCTGGCTGAGCCCGAGATATGTTATAAAAGCAAGCGTACAGCCCTGTCATGCAGTCTCAGACCAGTATGGAAATCCGTAGCGTCATCTTCATCATCCTCATCTCATCGATCAGCATTAAAAAGAAACAGTCTCAATATTTGTGGCCGTTCATGCCCTGCTGTCATGGTGACCTCAGTTTACATGTCCCCTCCACGTCTGTGGCCTTGTTGGATTCTATTGCAGTTGCCGGTATCGATAAATTCATGCGGACTGCTGTTTTAGTGGACGCGGTGGAGCCCTCCGGATAGAGAGATCTTTGGATTCTTTCTTGAGGGCACATAAGACCGTATGGCGAAAGATTGGCTGTATCTGGAGTGGCAGTGTCTTCATCTGTCCGTGGGCATGGGTGGTTGGGTCTGTGGGGTGCGCTCGACAATTGGAGGGTGGTGCTTTTTTTTTTGCCGGTGGGCTCTGCAGTCATGAAATACGGGCTGGTACAACCATGGGGATGCTACTTTAAGGCTGTTATGAGTTGCATCCTGTACTCTGATTTACCTCTGTTCAGGAGCAGTTATGTCTCTTGATATCTTAATGGAGTGTCCTGCGCGTACCTGTACCCATCGTCAACACAGCGCAGGCCTCCAAGGGTGGTACAGGACTGCTCTAAAGGCAGGTGAAGACAGTGCTTCTCTGGGTCCTCCCAAGCATCTTCGGGTGTTTTTTCTTTTTCTTTTCTATCGCGGTTGCCAGTATCGACAAATTGATGCGTTCTGCTGTTAGTAGACGTGGTGGAGCCCTCCGGAGGGAGAGAGATCACTCACGCCGGCTCCGCGACTAAGCAATTATTGTAGCCAGTAGCGGGCTTAGTAGGTGGTGTCCTGCGTATGCTGGATCAGAACTGGTGCCACTGAACACCTACCGAGTGACTCGGCTGTAGTGCAGAGTGTCCTCTGATGGGTTGCCTCCAGACGGCTTGATCTTGACTGCTCCCTCTGGATTGCCGGCGCCGATGGATTGGCAGGCCGGGTCCGACTACGGCTGTGGACGGGGTATCGAAATGAACGGCGTGGGTGCAATGGCACTGAGGTGGCACAGAAGACAGGACAGCGCAAAGAACACAACCTTATTCGCACTTGAGTGGGAAGCGATTTTATACATATGTCCCTGTCTGGTTGTAGTAAAGTAGGACGCGTATTCTGTATTGATCATCTGCACAAATAAAGACAAAAAATAGCGTCCTTCAACGGTTCGTGGTCGATCCGCTGTCACAGACACCAGCACCCGACGCACCCCTCAGACACCCCTGAGAGTGCAGCAGCGGTTTTATAAATGGGTATGACACGGTAAGTGTAATAAACCTTTATCACAATGATCAATGTTGCGGACGGCCCGCTTACATTTTTTTTCCAGATTTTTGGGGAGTGTCATCTGTCGTTTTTTTTTTTTTCTGCAATGATTGTGATTTTTCTCCCCTCGTAGATGGATGTGCAAATGTAGTAAACTGGAGTCATTTTTTTGTAATTTTTTTTGTGTGTGTTCAATCTCATCGGAGTGTTTTCAGGAAGGTCAGTTAGTTGAGTGCTACAACAGCACAACTGAGAAAAGCACATCTGGATTTTCGTGTTATCCTTAAGTTTCGGTTTCCGTGTTATCCTTAAGTACTTCACAGGCGCATTCCTTCTGCAGTGCCTTTCCTGTGCGCACAGGATCCAAAGACACACAAACAGATGAACCACCAGGTCGTGTTGCAAAGTGAAACGACTGCAGGCGGAAATCTAAACAAATCTTAAATAAATGTCAGCGAACCGCCCAGAGAAACGTGGACAGCGAGTTTTGTCTTGTGACTCTTTGTCCACGTTTCTCTGGGCGGTTCGCTGACATTTATTTAAGATTCACCAGGTCGTGGTATTAAAATTACACTTAAAAGATCAAAATACTACGGAACATTCCTATATAAAACCACTCACACTAAAAAAGAACAAAAACAACCCAAACAGACGTTTTGACCTTTCTGAAACTTAAAAAAAAACGAACACGAAAAATAATACAATGTCATGAAATTTGAAGGGCATACAATTCTGTGTAAATACAAACTATTATTAGGGGATTCGCACACTACAGTGAAAACAGAGCGTGTTCTCACTGATGATAGTTTTTCTTTTTCAATTACGACTGAATTCAACAGACTGGGTTTTTTTTTTTTGTTTAGGTAGACTTAATACAGAGACGTCCTGTCTCGGTATAAAAAAGACGGCATCCGATTCCTTTTTTTACTTCTGTTTCTCTGTTTCTTTCTTTCTTGTCCCCTTGTTTTTTTCTTTTTCCTTTTCGGCTTTTTTTTCGCTTTGAGAATCTCTCTTGTTTTTGCCTTTCTTTCACACGAGCCTCCCCGCCCGTACGCTTCGGAAGTACCGGTCGAACCCGATCCCAAACGTAGCGTCTGTCATAGTAAACGTACATCTCAAACGGACTTCGGCATCCAGTTAAACCCGACCGTTCGAGACACACCGTGATCTATTCGAAACGGACAGTTAGTATCCTCCAACCAATCAACGCTCAGCATTGAGCCAACACCCATGGCACAAGGAAAAATGGCGTCGTCCGGCAAGGCGGTCAGACTGTCCGATTCGGAGACCAAACATTTGATTGAATTGTACCAAGGCCATGATGTGCTTTAGAATGTCAACTCAGAAAATTATAAGAATCTAAGTATTCGAGAAAAAGCTTCGTATTCAATTGTACAGTCCTTTGAAGCGGCATGTGGGATCAAACTCGAAGGTTTTAAAAACTATCGTGAAGCACTCCGTCCGTTCGACACTGACTGGTCGGACCGCACAGGTTCAAACATTACGTCTCAACTGTACGGACGAAAAGGCTCGTGTGTCAGCAGCTTAATGGACCAAGCAGGTAGTTGTCCTACGTAGGTTGGAGCAGAGCAGGCGAAGTGGCTCGACATCACCATAGTGTCTCTTCTGGTGGACTGCCTGATGACGACGTGACATTGAGCGCTCCCTATGCAGTGCCAGTGCCGGGGCTATGGTGGTACTGGGCACCGGAATCGGTGGTCTGGGTGGAATGTCACTGATGTGATACGGTAGGTGAGAGAGAGAGAGAGGAGAGAGAGAGAGACAGACAGAGACAGACAGACAGACAGACAGACAGACAGGCGGACGGACGGACGGACGGACGGACGGACAGAAACCAGAGAGAGACAGAGAAAGGCAGAGAGACACAGAGTGTGTGTGTGTGTGTGTGTGTGTGTGTGTGTGTGTGTGTGTGTGTGTGTGGTGAGGGAGAGAGAGAGAGAGAGAGAGAGAGAGAGAGAGAGAGAGAGAGAGAGAGACGAGAGAGAGAGAGAGAGTAGGTGCGATTCGTCTTTTTGCAAAAAAATAATCAGGCAGAATTCGGTGAATCGCACAGTTAAACCCATATACGTGAAAATATCTACATACAAGACAAAAACTGAAAAGAGTACAACATTTCAAGAACCTAATCTTTTGATTCAGCTTTTTTCCTTTACTATTCAATTCACTTTTGATACAAAAAATTAAATGTCACCTACAAGGGCAGGAATTCACAAGAAGAAGATGCTCCATGTTTGTATCGCTGATATTTTCCTTCTCTGCACCGTTAGTCGTACAGTCTTCTGACAGAGGACTGACAGAAAACTGCAGACAGTCGGAAAACAGGCAGCAATATAAATAAAAACACATAAATGCGTGCAAACCCGACAACTGCCTTTTTAAAAAATTATAAATAAATGTATGTTTTTGTACACGTCACAAACAATAGATAGCAAAAGATACACAAAACAATGCGCCCCACAAGGTTGTCAGCTGGGAACAATGTGTGAACAGAGAAAAGTCGACAGGTGCGGACAGTTCAGACACAAAGAGCATGCGTAGGAAGGCAGGCGGGGGTGAGGGGGGGGGGGGTGGGGGTGGGGGGGGGAGGGGGATGAAAGAGAGGGGAAAGATTTATTTGATCTCTTCACCCCATTTAATGTATGGCTTACGGATGATAGCAACGTTGTTCTTACTGACACAGACGCTTTAGAAACCATATGACTTTCTAGAGGAAAGAACGAGAAAGGGATGATCGCCTACAGCAGTCCGCTTAGGCATTGCTACCAGGTCAAATTGCCCAGCCTTGATAACAAGGAGTGAGGCAGATAACAGAATTCAGAGGGGGAAACACAACAAAACAGACGAAAACAAACAAAGTCACTCAGGCGCAGCTTATGAGGAAATAGCTCCGAAGCGCCTCTAACAAGCTTCCCTCACTTTAAAGAGGGAGTTGGGTGGGGGGGGGGGGGGGGGGGGGGGGGGGGGGGATAAGTTGTTTAGGGACTAAACTGTGGAAAACAAGATATGAAGAGAAGAGGCAAAGAAAGATTCCAACGCATACAGCGGCCAGCAGAAATCTAACCCCTCAGACGGAGTGAAGACGATGAGTGGATGGGGAGGGAGATGGGGAAAACAAGTTTAGCTGCTGGAGAGATGAGCAAGGAAGGGGGGAGAAAGGGTCAGTCTGCAGGAGCAGCCAGCCATGGCGTGAGCCCAAAGGACAAGGCAAGAACTTCGGAAACGAAAACAACGAACAAGAGAAACGCTCGTCTGACGAGGCCGAAAGCAAACAGCTTCAAAGCACCTCGATACAATCCATCGACTGCTGCACCTCCGCATCCCTACCACTAAATTGAATTATCTGGGAGACACGGAAACTGGAGATGCGAGGCGCTGTTAAGCCAGAATCATACCCCTTGTTCACATTGTGCAGACTGTCACGTTTCACATTGTGCAGACTGTCACGAAGGCTTTTATCATTTGGCGGCCCATGTCAAACAGGTGACATGAAACAAATGCACAGGTGAACATGAAACTGATACAACAGTTACTGCCACCCGACGCCTCTGTCTGTCTGTCTGTCTGTCTGTCTCTCTCTCTTGATTTGTTAAAACTTGTCAAGCACAAACATGACAAAAACAAAAAAAATTCCGTTACCCACATGGAATCGCTTCACATTTGCAACGAGGCTATTTCTAGAGAGAAACCGCTTTTTTTGTCTGTATAAAATGTCCCTGTATGAGACAACAAAAAGTTCCATGAAAGACCGATTTCCAGACAAAAGCGTGCCTCAGCAGTATAGTTGTTGAAGATCTCAAAGAGATAATATAATATACGACATCAAACGTTACCATATTTTAAACTGTAGAGAATGTCCAAGTTAAAAATCATATACTTTCCATTAAGTCGTAAGTTCAACAGTGTAACGTCATAACATAACTATCCACTGTGGTCTCTACAAGGACAACATACAGATATGTTAAAAAAAACATAAATGAGAACGTATCCTGCCACATAATCCATATAGTCTGTTACCCACTATTCAATTCTACGGTCATATCGAGAAGGAGGGGGAGGCGGAAGCGGGAATGAAAGGGGTAAAGGGGGGGGGGGTGGGGAAGGAGAGAGAAGAGAGTCATAGAGAGGCGAGGGGGGGGGGGAGAGGCACAGGTTGAGGGGGGGGGGGGGGGGGGGGGGTGGGGGGGGAACAGGGGGGGGGGGGGGGTGGTACATGGGTCAGGGGGGGGGGGGGGGGGGGGGACTGGGGGGGGGGAGAGGAAAAAAGGTCCCTGTATGAGACACCTAAAAGTGGGGGAGGCCGTTCCAGACAAACGTGAGGGGGGGGGGGGTGAAGAGGGGAAAAGGCGGGTTAAATATCACGACAGCCAAAATGGACGTCACCATACTTGAGAGGGGTAGGAGGGGGGGGGGAGAGAAATCATGGGGGGGGGTAGAGAGAGGGGAGGGGGGGGGGGAGAAAAGGGGGTGGGGGTGGGGGGGGGGGGGGGGGTACTATGGGAAAAATGGTATGCACGGGGGGGTGGGGACAACATACAGGGGAAAGGGGCAAGGGGGGGGGAGAGGGGGGGTTGAGTGGAGAGAGGGGGGGGGGGAGGGGGCGACGGGGGTGGGTGGGGGGGGGGGGAGAGGGGGGAGGGAAGGGGGGGGGGGGGGGGGGGGGAGGAGAGAGGGGGGTGGGGGGAGGGGGGGAGGGGGGGGGGAGAGGAAAACCAGGTTGGCAGACAGACAACTAGGTAGGGAGAAGAAACGTGGCGGGAGAGGGGGGGAGGGCGGGGTTTAAGAATAGGACGATAAAGAGAGAGAGAGAGGAGAGAGGAGAGAGAGAGAGAGAGAGTTAGAGAGAGAGAGAGTCAGAGGAGAGAGAGATGTAAGTAGGGGGTTAACAACTGGAATCCAGACAGCCAAACATAGAGAAGAGAGGAGAGAGAAGATAGAGAGAGAGAGAGGAGAGAGAGAGAGAGTCAGAGGGAGAGAAAGTAGATGGAAGAGGGGTCCACAGAAAAGTGAGGGAGGAAGGGGAATGGGGGTGTACGTGTTACGTGGGACAAAAAAAAAAAATAAAAAAAGGGGAGGGCACGGGAGGGGCTGGGTTGGGTTTGGGGGTTAGGGTGGTGGTGTGCTGTTTTGGGTGGGGGTGGGGGCTAGAAGGCCATCATAACAAAACAAGAAAAGATAAGAAGTGCATTGCAAGACATAAGTCTGATAAATACCTTCCACACCAAAGGACAGATTGATGCCCAATATAGGACGAAAGGCATAAAAATAGTACACAGATATAAAAAATGAACATATAGAATAGAAAACGAATCACCCCACTCATCCATCTCCACTCCACCCCACCCCTATACATTAAAATCGACACAGAAAGGATACAAACCAGCAACAACACCACCAGCATCACCAACCCCCATACCAGCCACAATAACAGCAACATACATACTCCCCCTTCTCTCCCTCCCACCCTCCCCACCCCCTCTCCTCCCCTCCCACCCCATTCTCCCCCCCCCCATCCCATACCAGCCACAATAGCAGCAACATACATACTCCCCCCTCCTCTCCCTCCCCCCCTCCCAGCCCCCCCATCTCCCCCCCTCCCACCCCATCTCCCCCCCCCCCATCCCACACACACACAGTGTGTGTGTGTGTGTGTGGTGTGTGTGTGTGTGTGTGTGTGTGTGTTGTACAAAAAGCAGAATCTGAGCGCTTAGACACTGGACCGTTGACGTTCCAGTGGAGAAACTTATTATATTCTTTAGGTTTGTCATCATTCCTAACGGAATTTTCCGATGTATAATCAAACTGATCTTCGACATTTATTGGCCTGTAAGTGTTTTCTGAAAACCTTTCGTTACTCATGGTTACCCATGCACCGTCCTTGCTCAACATATCTGCACGTGCCGCGCGTGGCAGTGAATTGGCTGTAGTGGCATGCATTGTCTCACCACTTCCACGTGCACAGAAGGAACGCTGTCTTGTGTCTCACTCACTGACGCCGGTAACTGTCTTTTTTGTTTACCTTTCTGGCACTGAGCCTATGGGCAGAATGGCGTCGGTTCCTGATCCAGGGGCGGCCACACCTCCAGATGATTTCGATGATGCCGGTCTCCTGCTCGTTAAGGACGAACTTCTTTCCGTCTATCAGCAGGTGTAAGTTGGAAAGTGAAACGACTGCAGGCGGGAGTCTAAACAAATCTTAAATAAATGTTAGCGAACCGCCCAGAGAAACGTGGACAAACGAGTCACAAGACAAAACACAACGCGTTTCGACCTCTTAGGTCTTCTTCAGATAAGACACAAATGAACAAAACAAGGAAAATTCACTTAGCTTTGTTCGCTTCAGAGCTCAGCCTAAGGAAGAAGGCGTTGAATTTCCTGATCGTCCTGACGCGCAAAGAGGAGTCTTCGCCGATGAACACATTGCTTTTTCTCGGAGATTTTCTTTCTTTTCGCCTTTAGATTCAACGCCTTCTTCCTTGCGCTGAACTCTTGAAGCGATCAAAGCTAAGTGAATTTTCGTTGTTCTGTTCATTTGTGTCTTACCTGAAGAAGACCTAAGAGGTCGAAACGCGTTGTGTTTTGTCTTGTGACTCGTTTGTCCACGTTTTCTCTGGGCGGCTCTATTTATTAAACATTCATTTAAGATTTATCAGCAGGTGGTCATAGATCATCGTCGACCGATTTTGCTGGTCCTTGGCCGCCTTAAGGTGAGGAGACAGCTTCTTCCTGATCGTCCTGACGAGCAGAGAGATGTCTTCGCCGATGAACACATTGCTTTCTCGGAGATTTCTTTTCGCCTTTAGAATGTTCACTTTTTCCTTGTAGAACGTGCAGCGAGCAAGATGGGTGAGCTGGATTTTGCATTCAACTGGTGGACCGTATCAAAACTTGATGTCGGCGCTCAGTTTTAGCTTGTGAGAAATCAAGTCTTTCAGCAAATCTTCACAATCGTCACTAGTTCTGTTGACCTGTCTGGGTATTCGTGCACAATGATGTTGTTTCTCACAAACGGTCTTTGAATTCATTTGTCTTCACCTCCAGATATTGCACACTCTCTCGACATTTGTTGTTTGTTGTTGTTTGTTTGTTTCTTTTCTGCCAGTTCATTATCTGACTGCCTAAGAAAGGCTAACTCACGACTTCCTCTTTCAAACCGCCAAAGAATTCCTTAATTTCGGCCTGGTCCTCTCTAGAGCCATCAAACTTGTCACTCTCTTGGTTCAAAACAGTGCCACTGGCAACTCTCTGCTGCATGGACGACTGTGCGCTGTCTCCCTGGATCATAAAGCCTCTCTCCACACTCAGTCTCCGGCCACCACTGGAACCGCTCAAACATGTCTGCTTGGTACTGTCCTTCTTGGGAGGTCCGGGGTTTGACTCGGGGTTACCACACTGCATGATAATGCTGGTGAAGAAAATCACAGCGAGGAGCAACCCCAAGGACACCGCCCGCTCGGCTGGTCTCTCTCAATGTCCGACAGTGCGTGGCAATCTTTTCCTTGGCATGGCGACACATGAAATTGACGTAGACGGCCACAAAGGAGCCACATCTCGCTCCGAAACTCAGCGCCACCTCGGCATGATCCGTTAGCCGCACTCCATACAAATTTCAAGGCTATACTTAACTGGTAGATTGCGTAATTTCACCATAAACAAGGCACATCCCAAAACACGTTCGACCCGGTTAAGTTTCTTGATCTCCTGCCCCTCCCTCTTACCAGAGAAAGAAGAAGAAGAGAGAGAGAAGAAGAGAGAGAGAGAGAGAGAGAGAGGAGAGAGAGAGAGAGAGAGAGAGAGAGAGAGAGACAGAGAGAGAGAGTCCTCCTCTCCCTCTTACCAGAGAAGAAGAAGAAAGAAGAAGAAGAGAGAGAGAGAGAGAGAGAGAGAGAGAGAGAGAGAGAGAGAGAGGAGAGAGAGGTCCTCCTCTCCCTCTTACCAGAGAAGAAGAAGAAGAGAAGAAAAGAAAGAGAAGAGAGAGAGAGAGAGAGAGAGAGAGAGAGAGGAGAGAGAGAGAGAGAGCGAGAGAGAGAGAGAGAAAGAGAGTGTGTCCTCCTCTCCCTCTTACCAGAGAAGAAGAAGAAGAGAAGAAGTATCATCTCTATTCACGCCACAGTGGCACTATCTATGCCTATCTCAGCCCTTTTGCTCTTTTTGGAGGGGCGGAGATAACTTCATTCCACCTTCCCCGTCTTTCTTTCACGACGCAGACGCCATTTATTCCGGTCTGGTGTGCTTTGAATAGTTTCCAACCCTGGCCCCTACCCACCTCCCCTCCTACGCCGCCCATTCCAGCCATCGCCCGTTATTCCAGGGAGTACCGGGACTTTTGCTCCTAAATGACTGTCAATTTGGGTTCATTGTACATTTGAAACTATGGCACTTTTTTTTGATGCGATCTAGGTCCTCGAATCTTCCATAAGCGGACGAAAAAGATCATGTAGATGTACGTCATTAATTTCGTTATCATCTTCAGTTTTTTTGTTATTCGTCTATTCTTGCTGCGCAATTTTCTGTCTTCTGTCTGCCTGTTTCACGTCTTTATGCTACTTTCTCCTAAAAATAAAAACAAGGCTTCTCCCCCCCCCCTCTCCCCCCGTCCCCCCTTTTTTTTTTTTTTTTCCCGAACTTCTTCCTTTAATTCTTTTCCTTGTGCTTCCATCATTCCTTTTCTACGCCAAACTTCTTTCTTGTAATTTGTCTTCATGTTTTATTTCTCTCCCCTTTCGTCTTATCATTATCAGTTTTATTCACGTTGAAGTGGTTTTCATCATGCAGACCTGGCCACTCTTCTTTCTTCAGGGTCAGTTCACCCGTGTCTGATGGCCTTATAATTATTTATTCCGGTCTGCTGTACATTGATTGCTTCCTATTCTCTCATCTTGTCTCGTCTGATTCTTCTCGGCTATCATTGCCAGCTTTCGAGTCATAAAACTTTTCATTTTCTTCTTTTTTTTCTTCTTCTTCTATTTCTTCTTCTTTCTCTTGTGACACTTCATTTTTCGTTTTTTCATCATCATCATCATCATCATCATCATCATCATCATCATTATCATCAATATCATTATCATCATCATCATCATCATCATCATCATCATATCATCTTCTTCTTCTTCTCCTTGACTTCTTTTCTTCTTCCTTATATTCCTCCTCCTCCTCCTCCTCCTCTTCCTTCCTTCTTCTTCTCTTACTTTGTCGGTTTTTCCTCTCCTCCTCTTTCACCTGTGTTGGAATAGTCTCACCCTTGGCCGCCTAAAGAACGATGTCACAATCTTGTCCGGGTTCAGTGCAGGTTTTAGTCATCCACAGTGTAGTCGGCATGCAGCGCGGTTATCCAGGAGGATATGACGTGAAGTCAGAGTGACTAAGACACAGCCGCAAAGAGATGCACCTGCAACCACTGCCCTGTTTTTTTCCGGTGCGCTTTTCGGATAGTAATGTTCCGTGCACAGACGGTTCAAGACACGCTGTTCTCAGTTGGAAATTGAAGCTGTTGTCACTTTGGGACGACGAACTGCTGCTGTGAAATGACACTCTCTGTGTGTCGAGGCCTTTTCTGACATCCCGTGTGTGTATTCCTTTTCCCACCACAGCATCACATTGTACATGGGAGGGTGCTGTGGTCTGTGTGATTGGCGTTTTGCTAAGAGGACTGACCTGTTGGGAGGCACTGGAGCGGGATTTCCGAAAACTGGCTCGCCAGAATAGAAAAAAAAATCGTCCAGTGCATACGGAAACTAAAAAAAAAACAACAAACAAAAAAAACCCCCAGTCAAACTCACGCCGAAAGGACAGACATTGGAAGAAGTGGATCGTTTGAAAGATGTAGGGGGAGAGAAGGCTGGTCTCTTGCCTCGCCTTTCCCCTGTATTCGCCTTTGGCGGAGTCCATTCCGTGAGTCATTTAAGCATTTACGGGTGAGAGAATTGTCCAGCTGGCTGAGGTGCCCGTTCAGTGATGAAACTCAGCGATGTATGCCAGCCTCTTGTTGACCGCTGTTCCGCTATGTTGGCCTGTTGTCTGCACGCAGCCTTCGCTCGCCAGTGAACCACAGTGTGTGCTTCAAATCTCACAGTTTGAAAAGTATCAGCGGGCCACAGTGTGTGTGCTTCAAATCTCCGTTTGAAACTATCGCCAGCCCACAGTGTGTGCTTCCGATCTCACAGTTTGGAAGTATCAGCGGGGCCACAGTGTGTGCATTAAATCTCAGTTTGAAACGATCAGTGGGGGAACTGTAATGAGCAGAGAGTTAACCCGCTGATGAGAGCCAATCATATCAACAGGAACAAGCGCAGTAGAACTCCAACTGGCGAGAAGTCTAGTGTGCTGATTCTGTCCCCTCTAGATCTGTGATCGTTTCAAGTTTCTTGGTTCCGTTCTGAGTCAGGACTGCGTCTCTTTCTGCTTCTCCTCTGCCACTGACACCAGTCCAAAATACCTTTCACACATCCTCCCATCTGCATCCTATCCCGTCAGCTCCACCCCTCTTCCGATGCTTTTTTTTTTTTTCTTTTTTTTTTGAGCGTAACTGCCGCAAGAACTAGATCGTTCAACCAGACAATTTTTCATCTTTCAAGTATCAAACTTCTGAATAAAATTAAGAATATAAAGACAATCTTCTCTCTCCAACTGTTTCATTAACTATGAAATAGAACCTTTTTGAATTACTGCTTCCTGTCTTATCTGTAATATAATTCTAGTGTTATAAATATCTGTCTCTCTCTGTCTCTCTCTCTATATATATCTGTCTGTCTGTCTGTCTCTCTCTCTCTCTCTCTGTGTGTGTGTGTGTGTGTGTGTGTGTGTGTGTGTGTGTGTGTGTGTGTGTGTGTGTGTGTGTTTCGTGTAAGTGTCTGTATTTGTCTGTGTCTCTGTATCTGTATGTCTGTGTCCATGTCTTTGTCTGTGTAAAAAAGACGTGATCGCTTTGAACAGATGTGTGGGACGGATTGGTGAAGCTAATGATCGTGGCTGCAGGTGGAGATGGGACGGTAGGGATGAATGTGACGCACAAACACATTTTAATGACAGCATGCCTTTTGCAAGGCGCACAGAGCCCCAGATTAGAGTAAAAGCGCTATATTACTAAAATCGTAATAACAGTTATCATTATAACAATAAATAATAATAATGATGATAATAATGACAGTAATGGTAATTGCCATAATAATTATTATTATTCCTATCTATCTATCTATCTATCTATCTATCTATATATATATATAGAGAGAGATAGATAGATACATAGATAGATGGAGAGAGAGAGAGAGAGAGAGAGAGAGAGAGAGAGAGAGAGAGATGTACCATAAACAGGGATGCTGGTAATTACAGTCCAAATGGAAGAGACAAGAAGGAAACAGGAAAGAATTCAAAACACAGTGTGCCGAAACAAGTAATGACCAGACTTGAGACACACAGGACATGTAGTTATCCCTGAACAGATCAAGGGTCAGGTTTTGGCACAGAAAAAACCCCAACTATTTTGATGTGAATAAAACGGATACTGCTCCGCTCTGGTAGTCTGGAATATTCATCTCTGCATCTGTCCCCACTTTGTTTACTGTTTATTGTTTTACTGTTCCCTGCCTCATTTCATTTCCAATTTGGTCTGTCTGTCTGTCTGTCTGTCTCTCTGTCTCTGTCTCTCTCTCTCTCCTCTCTCTCTCTCTCTCTCTCTCTGTGCCTAAGAAATTCACATGTATACATGTGTGCACATTTGTGAGTATTGTGTGTGTGTGTGTGTGTGTGTGTGTGTGTGTGTGTGTGTGTGTGTGTGTGTGTGCGAGAGAGAGAGAGAGACAGAGACAGAGACAGAGAGACAGAGACAGACAGACAGAAAAACAGACAGAAGGGGTGGAGAGAGAGAGAGAGAAAGAGAGAGAGAGAGAGAGGGAGGGAGGGAGGGTGGGGAAGAGAGAGAGAGAGAGAGAGAGAGAGAGAGAGAGAGGAGAGGAGAGAGAGAGAGAGGAGAGTAGAGAGAGAGAGAAAAATATGAAGGAAAACAAAACGAGTGAAAAAAGAAGACGAAAGGAGAGCAATAACGAACAGGAAAGCTTGTAATGATGGTCAGAGTGGATGGAAGTGGAGGGGACAAGATGGAAATAGGAATTCATTCACATCGCACAGCAGACCGGAATAAAGAGTGACTGGTGGTGAGACAAGGAGGGGGGGGGGTGGAGGGCTTGGGGGCGGGGTGGAGTTGAGATTATCCCTAAAAGAGATCAAGGATTCAGGCTTTGGCAAGGAAAAAAAAAAAAACTTCGGTGTGAACAAAAGGATCATTTTTCTTGCGCTGGTGGTCTGTAATGTTTCTCTCTGCGTCTGTCTTCTCTACCTCGTCTCTCTCTCTCTCTCTCTCTCCTCTCCTCTCTCTCCTCTCTCTCTCTCTCTCTCGTCTCTCTGGTGTCTCTCTGTCTCTCTCTCCTGCTCCTCTCTCCTCTCTCTGCCTAAGAAACTCACATGTATATATCTGTCATACCTGTGGTGTGTGTGTGTGTGTGTGTGTGTGTGTGTGTGTGTGTGTGTGTGTGTGCGTGTGTGTGTGTGTGTGTGCGTGTGTGTGTGTGTGTGTGTTGTGTGTGTGTGTGTGTGCATGTGTGTGTGTGTGTGTGTGTGTGTGTGTGTGTGTGTGTGTGTGTGCGTGCGTGCGTGCGTGCCTGTGTGCGTACGTGCGTGCGTACGTGAGAGAGACAGAGAGAACAGAGATAGAGATGCAGACCACAGACTGACAGACCGATAGACAGACAGAAAAAAACAGACAGAGTGGTGGACGCGAGAGAGAGCAAGAGAGAGAGAGAGAGAGGAGGGCAGGCGGGTAAGAGAGAGGAGATGAAGAGAGAGAGAGAGAGAAGAGAGAGAGATGAAAGAAAAAATAACCTAAATGAAAGAAGAAAAAAAAAAGAAGAGCAATATGAACAGAAAGCTTGTAATGATGGTCAGAGCGAGCGAGCGAGCGAGAGCGAGCGAGCGAGAGAGAGAGAGAGAGAATAGAGAGATAGAGAGAGGGTGGTGAGGGCTGGGGCAGGAATGGAGGGAGAGAGAGAGGAGAAAGAATGAATAAAAAACAAAAATGAAAAGGAGAAGACTAAAAGGAGAGCAATATGAACAGGAAGCTTGTAATGATGTCTGAGTGCATGGAAGTGGAGGGGACAAGATGGAAAATAGGAAATAAATTCACAGCACAGCAGACCGGAATAAAGAGTTTGAGCGGGGCGGGAGACACGAGGGGACATGGAGTTATCGCTAAAGAGATCAGGGATTTGGTTCTGCGCGGGGGGAAAAACAGTTCTCTGAAAATAAAACGGATGATGGGGTGCACTGGTGGCCCGGAAGTTAGAGCTGACCTTCTGTATCTCTGTGTCTGACTGTCTGTTTGCCTGTGTGCGTCTCTCACTCACTTTCTCAGGATACGAGCTCACATAAGGTTGTGTTTTCAACACTTGGGAGTATGCATGTATGCATGTATGCGTGCGCGCGCGCGCGCGCGTGTGTATGTGTATGTGTGTATGTGTGTGTGTGTGCGTGTGTGTGTGTATGTGCGCGTGCGTGCGTGTGCTTGTGTGTGTGTGCGTGCATGTGTGTGTGTTTGTTGTGTGTGTGTGTGTGGTGTGTGTGTGTGTGTGGTGAGAGAGAGAGAGAGAGAGAGAGAGAGAGAGAGAGAGAGAGAGAGAGAGAGAGAGAGAGAGAGCTTACGGTCTCGATGCAGAATAGTTTTGTTAAAAAATATTCACCGCATATACATTATGGACAATATAATCGTCAACTTTATTTACTGTCTTGGACGAATTATACGTCAACTGTGTGTGTTCGCGCGCACGCGCGCGTGCGTGCGCGCACGTGTGTGTGTGTTCCCCATACACGCACGGGCATGTGTGTGAGTGAGTGAGTGAGTGTGAGGGAATGTGTGTGTGTGTGTGTGTGTGTGTGTGTGTGTGTGTGTGTGTGTGTGTGTTGTGTGTGTATGGTTTGTGTGCCTTGTGTGTCTGTGTGTAGCTGTTTGTACAACTTTGAGTTAATCTGACAATAAATTGGTTTCAGTCAGTCAGTAGCTGTTTGTGTCTGTGTTTTTGTGTATGCGCAAGCAATCGTGTGCGTATGTGTCAGTGTGACTGATAATGAAACAGAGACACAATTACATTTAGAGTGGAAGGGGACAAAACACATTAAAAGGCTAAATATGTTCTTACAGATTTGTGTACACACATCGACATACACACATGCATAAAGATAAACGCGAAAGTAATAAAAGATGTTTCAGAAAAAAAAAAATAGAATAACACAGACACAGACACACGCATCCGGCACGCACGCACGCACGCACGCACCCCCCCCCCCCCCCCCCCCCCCCCCCCCCCCCCCCCCCCCCCCCCCGCCCA
>JADBJO010004620.1:162500-165000 GCA_016801955.1 Conus betulinus
TCTTTAACTGCACCAGCCCGTCTTTCAAAGGCTTTGTACAGATACAAGCATAAATTCTTCAGTGTGCCGCTGTTGTTATTTGCCATTGGTGATGCCATATGAAATGAACATGGGTTTGTATATACCTTTCGCGGAGTTACTTTTTGCCTAAGATCGCAGAGTCTACGTTACGACAGCAAAACAGAATATGTATTTCATTTTCTTTTAATTTTTTTTGCGGATAGGGCATATCAAGGAATTACTTGAAGCTTTGTTATACCTTTTCACGATAAGTAAACATGTCTGTTACTCCGAATCTTAATTTGGTTGAATTACGTACGTTTCAGATATCTGTCAAGGTCAATAACAAGATACTTTTCACAGTTCCGATTTAATTCAAAACGTTCTACACAGTGAACATCGGTCACTGTCTTAAACGTGTGCATTCCAGTTCTGCCATCTGCAATCTATGTGTTTTACGAAATTCATGCAAAAATACACTGACATTTTCAACCTCTTGATGCAACGAAACTATTCTAATTCCATTCTGAAATTAGATTTCTCTAACACCTGACAACAGTGTATAATTGCTACACGAGTCTTGCCACATAAGCATCTCATAAGCTTTAACAGGTAGTCCGTTTACATTTATACGTAACATTTTAAGCCAGTATCTAATACATTGAACAGACGAGTATATATATATATATGGGGGGGAGGGAGGGAGAGAGAGAGAGCATCTTCGGATTATCACTCTAGGATATCCTTCAAAAGGCTGAAATTGCCTTTCAGTTTTAAGAATGCGTCACAGTTATAAGGCACATTAATAATCAATTGTACCAATTCTTCCCTTTGCTTCACACACACACACACACACACACACACACACACACACACACACACACACACACACACACACACTCACTCACTCACTACCCCTCCCCTCAATGCACAAAGTGATCTTCATCGCTATATCCACCCGAGACTAAGATTAAATGGAGAAAGACCATTACTATAACGGCAATGTTGAATAACTGAAGAATCAGCCAGGCCACTCGTGAGATTTTGTGTGTGCTCTTTAGCACAACAGAGATGAGAAATCTACTGCCTGCCCTCCCCTTAGACGATTTAATCTCACGTTCGCAAAATAGGTCTACTCAGTCTAGTCCCCTTAGACACACACACACACACACACACACACACACACACACACACATAAGGTGATTGTCGTACTCAAGTGATTCATGTGCCAGGCTGTCTGGTCCAGATGGTCCAAAAGTCAAATAACTGCGACAAGAAAGGTCACTGATTTGGATGTGGAGCATTCTAAGAGACCCTAATCTTCCTGCTAGATTTTGCCACAAATTGGTCAGGGAGAGAGAGAGAGAGAGAGAGAGAGAGAGAGAGAGAGAGAGAGAGAGAGAGACAGACAGACAGACAGACAGACAGACAGAGACGGGTGGTGAAAAAAAATCCAAAGAAAAGTACCGAAAAAAAAAAAGGAATAAAAGAAAATAAACACAAGACAGATAGACACGCACAACAGAGAGACAAGCCGAAAAGGAAAGGAAGAGAATGAAAGAGAAAGAAAGAATAAAGTGAAACAAAAATGAAAAAAAAAGATACCTTAGAGAACAAAAAGAAGAGAAAGAAATGAAGTGTATAAGAAACGGCGTGGATATCAAAACAAAAAACAAACAAAAGAAACACAAAAAACTGAACCAAAACAAAGGCAGAAAGAAAACTTGAGGGAAAAAAAAATTCTCATATTCACTAACTTGACCAGCTATTGCCTTGACATAGGATGAATACAGTTCAGTGAGGAGGTAGATAAGTGGGTTTATTTTTACTCCCTTTTTTTTGATGTTGGTATTGCGTGCGGATCTTATTTATGGAGCTATGTCCATTTCTTCACGTGTCCGTTCCCTTCCCCATCTCTTGCTACCGTTATAAGCTTCCATCTAGCCTAGCGTGTTGGCTGGTGTCTCCAAGTGTCACTTGAAATGGAAACCGCTTTTTGTCAACAGAAAAGAAAACAAAATGGCTGTTCTTACCCTTTCCTTAGCCTTTTTTTTTCTTCATCATTTCTGCTTTTTTTTTTTTTTGTCTTTTTTTTCTTTTTTTTTTTCCCTTTTTCATGCACTATAGTCAGATGTTTTTTTTTTTCTTTTTCACCTCCCTTTCTTTCATGTCAAGTGGAGAGAGTGATGGAAGACAAATGCTGAGTGTACTCGTTCTTGTTGTAAAAATGTTGTTTATTAAAATAAAAAAAAACACCACGATAGATGTTGGTAAAAAATGTTGTTTATTATTAAAAAAAAAAAAAAAAACCACGAGAGAGAGAGAGAGAGAGAGAGAAGAGAGAGAGAGAGAGAGAGAGAGAGAGAGAGAGAGAGAGAGAGAGAGCGCGTCATCAATTTAATTAGTTTGGGATCTCCTTCAGTTCACTGCAACTGCTTTTCAGTCTTGACCGAATATACTTCAGAGCATAAAGACACATTAATCATGACTTTCGCTACTT
>JADBJO010004620.1:170511-180511 GCA_016801955.1 Conus betulinus
CAGCCCTCCACAAATTGCCTACACCAATTCCAACATCCCACATACCTGCATTTTGGCGAAGCTGGGTGTTCTCTCCTCCAACATTCTCGCTAAATAGTAATGATAATGGCACAACCAATGTTAGGTAGATACTCAAGGTCTGACCTGCGCGTTGGGCTAATGCATAGGGCAGACATCTGCTAAGCCACGGCACCCTCTTCTTAAATGCGCAGTGTGGTCTCAACAACTTAGTGGACATGGTGTAGCCTAGTAGACTAGTAGATGTAGACTTGTCCACACGCGGTAACACCTTGATGAAACTGAAACTGAAACTTCTAACAGTCTACAGATGTCTAGATGACCGCCAGTGTAGCGTCTACTATAACACTGTGGGGAGAGATACACTCTCAAAGCACTCTTTGAACTGCTGTGTGCACCATAACGGGCATGTTTCTACATGAAACAAATAAGAAAAACACTGACACGTACAATTATCTGTGCACTCATACTCCACAGTTGATTGTCCTGGACATTTTTTTCCCGCGCACATGATTTTTTTTTTAAATATTTGATGCATTCATACTAGATTCGCCTTCCATTGACACTCATTGTCTTTCATTTAGGCAACAGTGTCACGTTCCGATGCTTGTCATGTATTTTTTTATGTATCTAGATGCTTTGATACAGTGTCACTTGCTTAATTCACACCAAGCGGTAAACTCGTTTGGTGTTAACAAGTGATTTTGATCAAGATCTGCGATGCATATTACAGCTTTTGTACATGCACTTTGCTGCTTTGATATAGTTCCATTTGCTTCATTCTCAGAAAGGGACAAGCTCGTGTTGTCTTTGTAAGTAATAGTGATCAAGATATGTCATAATGTGACCCATATGAACTCTACATTTATCAAGGTATTTGTTCATATCTGTTCTTGTTGCTCATATGAATCTCATTATCAAATGATAAAATGTACCTTGATACGCGTTACAAAATTTGCATATGAAATTTTTTTGATGTCTTTTTCGTGTGGTTGATTACAACAACTCACTGTTTTCACACACGTGATTCAATAAACAAAAGCATTGTAAATACATGGGATGCCAGAAACAAGCTTCTTGAGTATCAGAACAAATGCGCGTTATCCTAAGTGTGTGTTCTGTATACGTGTTTGTGAGTGTTGTGAGAATCGTTTTTATTGACAATGACAAAATACAGTCTTCATGTCAAGGGGGCTATCATAATGCAGCGTCAAGAATTTATGAAACGAAAAATGCATAATACATTACAAACATGATTTTCGGTATTGATCTATTTGGGAATAATAAAGTTAACGACAAACAAATGATCACCAAACGTGGGCCTAAATGACCAGCTATGACATGTGGAGAACCAAAGCACTCTCACACAGGGAAACAGCAACCGACATTTTTTTCTCTCTGATATCATAACATTCAGCAATATATTTAGCAAACAGACGAAGAATATTTCCATCATCAGAAGATAATAGTTCAATCAAAGTATATGGTCTTTCTCGCATCAAATTAAATAGTTTTTGATTTTTTCCTTTTATCTTCATATGCCTTACATTGAAATAAAAAGTGCTCTTCATCTTCCTTACTGTTATCTAGACACACACACACATACATCATCAACATAAACTTCATTGCAGAACCATTTCTTATTTGCTTTAAAACCAAGGGTCCGACTTCTAAATCTGGCCAGTATGCTTCTATGCCGTTTATTAGTAACAGATTTCAAAAACATTTCCGGCTGAAGAATACTTTTAAAGGAATAAAACCATGAATACTTGTCATTTTCTTCCATTTTTGAATGCCAATTCTGTTTGTAGCAGGCTATCAAGCGATCCTTAAATTCTGACATAAATGCCCTTTCGTTCCCTACCTCTTTGTTGAGCCACACAATACCAAACCCATTAATAGTTAACACATGTTTTACTTTACTAACCCATTGCAGTGTCCACTTTCCATTTGTAAATATAGCATATCATATGCTTGTCTACATAGCCTTGATGTTGGAAGTTGTGTCAATTTTAACCAATACTTAATAGATTTTGAAAACGTTTGAATAAATAAAGGATATCTTCCAGAATCACCCAAGCCATTGTGTTTGATGAATGCAGTGGAATGTTCATGAATCTTTTAATAGCCATAGTATGTACCTTTTCCATTTCCAAATTTTCTTCTAATCCCCAAACTTCTGCAGCATAAGTCAGCATAGGCGCTATTTGTGAGTCA
Source organism: Conus betulinus (assembly GCA_016801955.1). Classification (NCBI taxonomy): domain Eukaryota; kingdom Metazoa; phylum Mollusca; class Gastropoda; order Neogastropoda; family Conidae; genus Conus; species Conus betulinus. Next base: position 172,747 of record JADBJO010004620.1, read on the forward strand.
AATAACTTCCAGAACAAAGAAGGGTCAATGCTATTAAGTCTTTTCATGCATCTTAGAATTTCTACAACCCCCTTCTTACCCTTTCTGCCGATTTCACGCCACCCTGCATTTAGACTTAAACGAGTTGTAAATAACATCCCCAAATATTTATACTATTGGTTACTTTTACTTCCACATCTCCATACCACCACTTCATGCTGGGATAAATAACCACCCATACGAAAGACAATAATGTTTGTTTTCTCTAGATTAACACTTAATTGAAGTCTATCTGCTTCATTTTTTAAAACATTTATTTGATTTTGCAACCCAACAACAGTACTAGAGAACAAGATTACATCATCTGCAAATAAAAGCATAAACAGTTCAACAGCACCTGCAATCAACTGTATACCATGTTGCCTTTATGTGACATTTCTAAAGCTATCTCATTTATAAAAAATGCAAACATTTGAGGACTCAATAGACAACCTTGCTTCACTCCTCTAGGACAATTGAATAAGTCACTGTACAATCCTTCTCACGAACACATGCTAAAACTGAATTATATACACCACGAAGAGCATAGTACAATTTTCCTTTAACCCCTGTTTTTCTAAGAACTTGCCACAACACATTTCTATTAACAGAATCAAAAGCCTTTTTAAAATCAACAAAAGCAACATATAGTTTAGTATTTTTCTTTAGGCACTTTTGGACTAAAGCATATAATGTGAAAATATGATCAACTGTACTATACCCTGACCTGAACCCCGCCTGCTCTCCCCAAATTTTGCTCTCCTTTTCAGCCCATTGTGTCAATCTTCTATTCAAAACATGAGTATATACTTTACTAATTATACTTGTGAGAGCTACACCTCTATAATGTCTGGGGTTATTTGGGTCTGCTTTTTTATGGATGGGTACAATAATGGACGTTGACCACGACAGGGGAAACAATCCATGATTAAACAAATGGTTAAATAAAGAAACACAGAAATCAATCACATAGTCATTGGCATGTTTTAGCATTTCACTTATTATTCTATCTGGTCCCGGGCTTTTACCAGTTTTCAAATTTCTAATACTTGCTCTTACTTCATCTGTAGTTATAGGGTCATCAAACAAAAGCTCATCATTTTGTTCATCTTCTATTTCATCTACCGCTGGATCACTTTGACCATTACAAAGAGAGTTGAATACACTATGGAAATGGTCAAACCATTGCTGTGATGTTATTTCATTGTAAATGGTGGATTTCCTGTTAACTGATCGTATTGTACTCCAAAACAATTTGGGATCATTTATTGACTGTTTAAGTTTAATATTCTGTTTTCATCAAATTTTCTTTTTTTTTTTCTTTTTCTTAAGTCAATATATTCTTTTCTTTCTTTTGTATATAAATTACTCTTTTCTTCTTTTGTCTCTTTTGATTTAGCCCTTCTAAATATTGTAATAATATCTTTACTTCTCTCTCTCTTCTTCTCTCACATTCATCATCGTCAAACCAATCTTCATTTGTTTTTTTTTTCTTCCCTCCTACTTTCCTTACCATACATGCCGCAGCTCCATATAAAGCATTAACAAAACCATCCATCACACACTTATTTACATCAACTATCATGTTGTTCATAGCTGTAACTAAACATTGTTTAAAATCATCAGAGTTCAATTCATTCTTAAACGTTTGCACATTTTCTTCTGTCCACACCACTCGCTCCTCGCTCACGCGGTCAACTAACGGTACATCTGCTTTAACAGGACAATAATTCCATGTAAACTGAACTGGCAAATGCCAAGAAAAGAGAGCATCCCCCACCTTTAAAGCACAATATAAACATAGTTCACTAGATACTAGAAAATAATCAATTACACTACAACCCTGAGGAGCAACAAAGGTAAATTCACCATCAGCATCAGTGTCACACGAACCATTCAGAATGCACAAATCAAACAAAAAGCAAAGGTCCAACAAGGAACGACCAAACTTGTTTACAATTTTATCTTTTGAACATCTTTTCATAGAAACAATTTCATCATTATCATCGTCATCATCATTTTGCACATTAAACACATAATATACATTTCTTCCTCTTTTGTCTGCTCACAACCTGTTCTGGCGTTCATATCACCACATATAATATAATAAACATTACTATCAGAAAGAGACTGCAGCAGACTATCTTCAAGCATAAGTATACCATCTGTGAGATCGGTTTGTCTATATAGGGGCCCTCCTTCAGGGACAACATAGCACCCCACAAACACAACATCTTTATCTAAGCCAAACACATTTATTAATTTGAATCACGACAACATTCACACAATCAATTTCAATTTTTTGTATAAAGTTTGCTAAGTCTTTTTTAACAAGAACAACAACTCCTCCAGAAACGCGTCCATGAACAGATAGTTTCTTAGCACAAGCGCTAAATGCAACATAATTTTAAAGTGAAAACTGAAATCAAATGCATGATGATCGATGAACGTTTCTGTTAAGCAAATTATATCATATTTGTTAACAAAATCAAGGAAAGAAATGTCACCAAGTTTATTTTTCAAATTTTCAACATTGTAATTAGGAAATTAAGTCTTGACGTTTGATGATCGGCCTCATGTTATTTATTATTGCTGGTACTCGAGCGTGACGTACGTCCCCCTTTTTGTGAGCTAGCTTTGTTCAAGTTACTGTTTTGCCCGCTAAGGTAATTGCCCATCATCCCGTCTGCCGTGCATTATCACCCGCAAGGGCGCCAGCGTATGAACGCGGCCCCAGTGACTGCCTGCGATTTCGCGAGTTTCCCGTGTTGCCTGCACGTTGCGTACCGGTGACCTGGCTTGGTGCACCTGAACCAGAACTGTTCGCCGTACTGCGTGTCGTCCTCCTGTCACCCCTTCTGTTGTGGAGGGGAGAGAGAGAGGGCTGGTGATGCACGCTCTCCACCCTCCTCCCTCTGGTCTCCTGTCTGCGGGGTTTTTCAACGTGGCTTCATCAGCAACCTGTGAGTGGAAGTGGGAGGGAGGGGGGCGCGATGGGAGAGTGGGTTGATTTCCATGGTGGACGAGGAAAAAGGGGTAGGGTTTGGTTAGGGGTGGTGGTGGGCCAGGTACAGGCACATCACGCACATCATCAGTTCTTTCCCCAAACTGTCTGTCATTCTCTGGTTTACGTGTCTGAACGGTCAGCTTACCTTTGACAAACACTGCTACCTTCCCTTGTTGTCTTGCCATTTGTACAATGTTTTGTTGCCTGCGAGTTAAATCTGTCGCCAGTCTGACCCCTTTTCTTTCCAGTTGACCTCTTACTTCTTTATTCCAGAGCAATTCCATTTTATTCTTCCACTGACTAAAATTCACAATCATTGCCCGTGGCTCCCCCGGCCTAGCCCGCCCCACTCTGTGTGCCCTTACAATGTCATCTTCTGTCCACTTTCTTCCCCCCTCCACCCCATTCAATGCCTCACACACAGCACGAGCACACGCATCATACCCCTCCCTCCCACCACACCATGCACAGGAGGGACCCCAAACATACGCAGATTATCCCGCCGCGAAAAATCCTCCAATTTGTCAATCTCATCAGTCAGTCTATTTACTTCTTCTTTCAGTTCTTCCACTCTTTCAGACACACACGCACACTCATCTCTCCCCTCTTTCGCCTCTGTATGCAGATCATCCAACTCAGCAGTCATAGTGTCCATTCTGTTACATAACAAACTATTCTCTTCTTCAAGTCTGCTACATCGTTGGTCTATTTGATCACACTTTTCCGCTACTTTAGTTAGGCCTTGCTTTATCTCACCCAGTTCGTCTCTGATGATTCTGTTCTGTTGTAATTGTTCCTCCCTAAGTTCAGTTAAGTGTGTGTTTTGTATGTCAAACTGTGCTTTGAATGACTGACTTTGGGCCTCAATAGCTGCTAGAATGTGAGAGAGATTATCAGAGGCACCCTTCTTCTCCTCCACCATCACACTCTCCGCCCTGCCCTTTTCCGTGTCTTTCATGTCACACGTTCCTTGCGAAGTTATGGACCTGGATCCGTTTGAACATCATGACTCAGCAAAATTTTCCACATCAGGTACACGGCGTTCGTCGCACACAAGCCTACAACCACAGGCACATGCAAATTTAACCTGATCTGACCTTCACTGACAAAATCAGCCGTCAGATTTCCCACACTGGCATTGTCCCTGACGCTAACATCTGATCTGACATGACCGAATGGAACGCAAGACTGTTCATGACAGCAAAGTTTGACACCAGCACGGACACACATTTCAAAAGTGCGAAAAAATGACAATGCAAGCCATAATCATGTCACTTAAAGTCAAGTCGACTTCACACGCCTGTGTTTTCTCAGGTGTAAACAATGTCAATTTTCTGGCGTGAAAACGACCAATTCGTGCTCGCCACAGTTCAATACCGATCATTTTTTATGACAATTTTACAGCCTACCTGCAGAGTGACCATACACTGACCACCTGTCCAACTCTGGCTTTCTTACGGGACCTGGAAATCAATGAAATTCAACATAATGAATAGGAAAATCACTGTACGCTGCTTACTGGTCGCCATCTTGCTCCGAGCCCCGAGAGAGAGAGAGAGAGAGAGAGAGAATTGTAATACGAATACTTGTTAAATAGGGTAAATTGGAAAGCTAATAGCTTTGTCACATCATACCCTTATGACAGTTAATAACTAACTAGATAAATAAATGAACGCACGCGTATGCACATACACATGTGCACGCACGCACGCACGCACGCACGCAAACACAACACACACACCATTACACACGCACATGCACAAGCTCTCTCTCTCTCTCTCTCTCTCTCTCTCTCTCTCTCTCTCCCCTCCCTCTCTCTCTCTTCGCCCAGCCCTCCTCCCCCTCTTACACGATTCAAGAACCCTTACTAACAATTGAAATTACATTGCATTTAGAAAGGTGTTTGAACCAAGATAGATTACTAATTGTAGGACATAAGAACTGTATGTAATTTATCTGAATTAACTCCATCCAGTCATTTATTGTAAACTGTGAGCTTTCCTTAACTTGAAAAAATATATATATTGCGTTCAGTGTTTCTGTTGTGTTGTGATCAATATGAGATCAGATGAAAGATGACGAATTGCCCAATTTGCTCCAGTCCACTTGACAAGTTTAAACAAAATCATTTGTGCAGAAGGTGCAGAGAGGGTGTGAACTTTTCCTTACTACACAGGGTAAGAAAAGAGTTCAAGCTGAGGTATCAAGTGAAGAAGCAGATCATTTATACACATGAAAATAATACAGGACACAGAACAGATCCTTAGAGAAGTCAGTGTTTGGCATCCCTCAGAGCTAATAACGCGCCAAAACCTGAGAAAAATGCTTGCCTTTTACTGTTAAGAAAAGACTACATAATATTTACAGACGAGAACCTTTATACCTTACACAACTTTTTTTCCTCAGAAAACGTTTTGTCGAAACCATCAAAGAATTTTGTAAAATCTGCCAAAAATTGAAGTCTTAAGTAGATTTTTTATTCATATTTGAGTATCATTCCTTAATAAGACTGGTCAGCATCGTGCGTCAAGTGTGGTTCTATCTGAATCCAACTTGATTCGGTAGGTGAGATGCAGAATATGTGGTGAAATCACATCGAAGGTTTTGGTTGAACTGCTTTAAAGGGAATTTGACAATACTGATACTAAATAAGCCGTCATATGCAAGGATCAGCTGAGAGAGAGACAGAGAGAGAGAGAGAGAGAGAGAGAGAGAGAGAGAGAGAGAGAGAGAGAGAGAGACAGAGAGAGAGAGAATACTACCCACTGTAACACTCTGAACAAAACTGTCGTGGGTTTGCATGGTGTTAATGAGATCAAGAATCATACAACGTAACATACAGCAAGATCAAAATGTAAAGTCTAAATGAGAAAGAAAGAAAGAAAGAAACAAACAAACACAAAGAAAGAAATGAGCAGTAATGTGCGAGTTCTGTTGGGTGCCTTTTCTTTACCTGTCAATCAAAAGAGCAGTTTTTGCGTCGCCAAATTCCCCCAGGGGTTTCTCTGTCATCTGAGGATAACTGGTGATCGTGTGGTTGGTCACCATGGATTCCATCATCAGTGAGGACATCGAAGGCATCATGTCAAAGCCCGTCGCAAAAGATGACGTTGTGACGTGACGCTTGACAAAACATCCGGTCCCACCAAAACACCAAACCAAAAAATAGATTTCAAATCTATGCCCACTCTCCCCTCTCAAACCACCCCACCCCCCTTTTCTCCCATCCCCCTCTTACAACAGTGTGCGTTGGCTTCGACTATCTGCTACAAGGAAAATTGTTCTTGTTCTTGTCAGCCTACCTCCCTCCCCCCCCCCCCCCCCCCTCCCCCCTCAGCCCTCCCTCCCCATGCTGTGAGATGATACTAGGCAGTGTGGGATGTGCGTTCTAACAATAGCCCATCTCACCCCCCCCCCCCCCCCCCCCCATTCTCTACCCCCCCCGACACAAAGGCGTATTGACACAAAGGCGTATTGCCGCGCTCTCCACCCCCCACCCCCACCAACCCCCCCCCCCCCTCCACCTGAGCCACGTGCGCATAAATTAGCTGGTGCTCGCCGACACCTATACGGACGCATAAATTATCCCGTGCCGATTAGCTTCAAACAATTCCCGAGGTGATTGGTGACTAGACTAAATCCCTCCCCCTCTCACCCCTGATGGTGAATGACAGGTTGTCAAAATTTGATTCGGCATGTGAGAAATTCATATACCAGGCACACACAGGCGCAACTTCACTGACCCCTCAGGACTGCCTGTAGTCAAGAACAGAAGAAGACAAAAAGACGCTTAGGGAAGGCCTAGGGCTTCTTGACCTCCAGTCTCTGTCACTGTTCATTCCCAGGAAAAGTGAGTTGGAACTCTGTTTTACATTTTTTGAATCTATGTATTGATTTTATGTATGCTGTGTGTGTTAACATTGTAACTTTGTACAAATGCTTAGCAACATTTATCAAACTGATGAATGATTATTCTGTGTAGTAGTTTGCTTGCTATCATGGGCAAAAGCTCTCTCCCAGTGGTTATGATTCTTTGTTAACAACCAGACCACTATTCTTTGTGTGCACCCTGACTTTTTGTCAGTATGCAACTCTGTCTGTTAAGATAATAATTCAATGATTACTTTTGATCAGAAAAACAGTATGTCTGTGCTAGATCAAAAACTGCTACTCTGATCTATAAATACTGGTGATGGTTGGAATGATTTGTAGTGTATGAATTTCAGTCTACACCACATGTGTACTTGGACTAAGTATAGCACAAGCCAGTGTGATTTAATTCATATGAAACAAGGAAGAGTTGTTTAACAAAAACTGTAACATTGTATTACTGTCTCCAACCCTTTTGTAAGCTTAACTTAGCCATTAAACAAAAGTGGAGGTTAATAGTTATAGCAGAAACTCTACCATAGGGAAAACTTTGCTGGGCTGAGTCTCACACCCCCTCTGAAAGAAAGAGGAAAAGGGTAAATGTGTGCACTTGACGAACCAGCCATCAGATTCTCATCTACAGATCAAGTTCTCTTTATCGCAGAACTGGGATCCTGGTCACGCTGCACATTGCAGTTGAACCAGAAGCTGGGACTTTGCCAAAAGCCGGGGGAATGCCAGACACCATGGCTTCACTGTAAACCGGGGTGACACCAGACAACCAATCTACACCAGTGGGGCAGTCAACAGCCACAGGAGAGATCCACTATTCTCTCTGAAGCAAAGCTAAGTTTGCTTACCACCTGGACT
>JADBJO010004620.1:190511-191966 GCA_016801955.1 Conus betulinus
CAAACGAAGCTCTGTGACAGAAAACCTTTAGTTGTTGGTTTTTAAGTATGTGTGGGGATTTAGTATGTGTGACTTTATAGTATGTGTGGGTTTTTAGTGTGTGTAGGTTTTTAGTATGTGTATCTCAGTCATGAAAAGACAACATTTGTTCTCGACTTAGTTTATTGTGGTTACACTGTAGTTGGTAGAGATTAATACATATGCTGTGCACTGCAACTTATAAGTAGAATATGTCCTTAAGTCAAGAGTTTTCTTTAATTGCAGTTTCTTTTGAGAACAGCAGGTATTTCATTTCTGGGAGAATGTAGACTCTGTGTGTGTGTGTGTGTGTGTGTGTGTGTGTGTGTGTGTGTGTGTGTGTGTGTGTGTGTGGTCGTGCGTGCGTGCGTGCGTGAGTGCAGGCGCGCGCGCGCGCGCGTGTGTATGTGTACGTCTGCGTGCGTGCGCGCGTGCTCACGCATGCATGTGCATGCGTATACGTGTGTGATCTGTGGGCTTGTGTATGTATGCTCCGGACGCACACATCTGCGCATGTGTGCGGACATATTTGTGAATTTCTGTGAGGTTTACACAAACGCTGTTCTGTCCCCTGCAGCTTTGGTGAGGGAAACTGGAGAAAACAGACTCATCAGTTCACACACCAAGGACTGCTAGGGCTTGACCACTTATCCTTTGGATTGCAAGTTCAACGTTCAAACCTTCACGTGTTGTAGGCCTCCCTGCCACTTGTCAAAGGGCACAAGTAAACAATCCAACAAAACCAATAGTCGGCAAAATCACCAAAGGGTTTCTCTGACACCTCGGAGTGACTGTGAATGGCCTCAGTGAACGTTGAAGACCCTCATGCGTTACACCATGGTCAGTGACAAGAGATTACATTACACCCACACCATCACTCTGGCTACCTGGTATAGTCTTCCCAGAAGACTTTCATATTCGTTATCATCACAGAAAACATCACAGGCGAATTACAGATGGAGTGAATATGGCAACAGTGTATGCAAGACAAGTGTGTATCATTAGAGGATAATAACAGTAGGCGGGGTCTCTGTGGTATATCTAGCATATAACAGTTTACAGTATCGTTCCAGCGCAAAGTGACTGCCAGGTTATCATTCCATCATCTTGTAGACCAGTCATGGTGCGTTTGCTGGAATAACAGAAACCCCCTCCCCCCCACGGCCCCCCCCACGCCCCCCCCCCCCCCACGCCCCCACGCCCCCCCCGCCCCGCCCCCCCCCCCCAAAAAAAAAAACAAAATAAAAAAAAAACGTAACACTTTGAAACACACCACCAAACCATGGAGGCCATTCAGTTTTTTTTCTTTTTCATGTCATAAACCAGTCTGAGTCGACTTGATGTAAACGGAAAATCCATCATGACATAGTATATGGTTTGGTGATCCAATACAATTTCCATACAAGTGGCACCCGTAGTCAACAGTGAGACGATTCA
>JADBJO010004621.1:5000-10000 GCA_016801955.1 Conus betulinus
GTCGATATGAAGATCGATACTTCTCGATCTCTCACCTTTATATCCTGTGATTTCTCTGCTCGCGATGTGTAGGCCAGTGTTTCTCGATCTTAGAGTGATTTTGTTGTTTTTCCATATACAGCTCGCTGTTTCATTATCTTGACTGCTGCGGTCCGTCTCTGACCTCTGACCTTTAAGTCCACAGTGTTCTTCCTCTGACCTGACTCAATCTATCCTCTGATTTCTTTCTTCCTCGATTTGTTATTCATTGTTTGTCTAGTTTAATGTTTCCATCTGTTCATCCCGAGTTTCTTTCTTCCTCGATTTGTTATTCACTATTTGTCTAGTTTCTCTGTTTCCATCTGTTCATCCTGAATTTCTTTTTTCCTCCCTTTGTTATTCCGTCTGTTCATCCCGTGTTTCTTTCAGGGCACGATGTATGACCGGTGATTTCTCTGTATTGACTGTTTCAGTATGTCTGCCACTATTTGTCTAGTTTTAACTGTTTCCGTCTGTTCATCCTGGCTTTCTTTCTTCCACGATATGTAGCTTGCTATTTCTCCATCTCGACTACTTCGGTCCATCTATCCCGTGATTTCTTTCAGAGCACAATTTGTGGCCAGTGATTTCTGTGTATTGACTCTTTCGGTTCGTGTGTCGGTGTTAGTGCTTCCTTCCATGATGGCTATAGCCCAGTATTTCTGTGTATTGACTCTTTCGGTTCGTGTGTCAGTGTTAGTGCTTCCTTCCATGATGTCTATAGTCCAGTATTTCTGTGTATTGACTCTTTCGGTTCGTGTGTCGGTATTAGTGCTTCCTTCCATGATGGCTATAGCCCAGTATTTCTGTGAATTGACTGTTTCAGTTCGTCTGTCGTGTGAGTTCTTCCTTCCATGGTATCTGTCGCTCAGTAGTTCTCTATCTGGACTGTTCCGGTCTGTCTTATCTTATAATTTCTTTCGTCGTATGCCATGGGAAACTTGAGAATTCTCTAATTTGACTGGGTCTGTCTGTCTACCCTGTTATTTCCATCTTCCTCAACGTCTAGCCCACCGTTGATCTGGAATGTTCTGCGTCCTGTCAGGAGCATTCAACCTCTGCTCTATCTGACCACACGCCCTGTAAAACCTTCACTGGACGTCTGTGTGAACTGGCTGATCGACTGACCAGAGTTGTCGGTCTTGGCGTTCATCAGCAACTGAGGCTTTTCTCTGCAGATGGTTTCTTCCCATTGACTGCTGTTGGTTTCTTCTTCACATTGACTGCTGTTGGTTTCTTCCCATTGACTGCTGTTGGTTTCTTCCCATTGACTGCTGTTGATTTCTTCCCATTGACTGCTGTTGGTTACTTCCCATTGACTGCTGTTTGTTTCTTCCCATTGAGTGTTGTTTGTTTCTTCCCATTGACTGCTGTTTGTTTCTTCTTCACATTGAGTGCTGTTTGTTTCTTCCCATTGAGTGCTGTTGTTTCTTCTTCCCATTGACTGCTGTTTGTTTCTTCTTCCCATTGACTGCTGTTTGTTTCTTCCCATTGACTGCTGTTTGTTTCTTCTTCCCATTGACTGCTGTTTGTTTCTTCCCATTGACTGCTGTTTGTCACAAGACTTTGCCGTCCTGCTGACGGTATGACGCTGGAAACCGAACGAGTTCTGTCTCAGGCTGCTCCGTTTTTTTTTTTTTTTTGTTTTTTTTTTTTTTTTTATAAAAGTCATGAAGTCAAGCGTGGGGGTGGGGTGGAGGATGAAAGTTGTGGAAGGGTAGGGGGGGGGGGGGAGGGCGCTGGCAAAGACGAGGATGGGGGATGGTGGAGAAAGGGAATTCCAGAATCCCTGGAACCATCCCCCAAATCCATCCTGTTTTTGGATATGTTTGACATGCAAGACCGTGGCATTGACAAAGCCGTGTAGACACTGACCACTGTGTCTGAATCATGGCATTGACAAAGCCATGTAGACACTGACCACTGTGTCTGAATCATGGCATTGACAAAGCCATGTAGACACTGACCACTGTGTCTGAATCATGGCATTGACAAAGCCGTGTAGACACTGACCACTGTGTCTGAATCATGGCATTGACAAAGCCGTGTAGACACTGACCACTGTGTCTGAATCATGGCACTGACAAAGCCGTGTAGACACTGACCACTGTGTCTGAATCATGGCACTGACAAAGCCGTGTAGACACTGACCACTGTGTCTGAATCATGGCATTGACAAAGCCATGTAGACACTGACCACTGTGTCTGAATCATGGCATTGACAAAGCCGTGTAGACACTGACCACTGTGTCTGAATCATGGCATTGACAAAGCCGTGTAGACACTGACCACTGTGTCTGAATCATGGCACTGATAAAGCCGTGTAGACACTGACCATTGTGTCTGAATCATGGCACTGACAAAGCCGTGTAGACACTGAACACTGTGTCTGAATCATGGCATTGACAAAGTCGTGTAGACACTGAACACTGTGCCAGACACTGAACACTGCGAGAATCATTCTGAATGTGGAACACGCAGAAATATTGACGGAACCATAGTCGTCATGAATGTGAAATCATTTCCTCTAACGCTAGTGTATTGTTTAACACGATAGAAAATAAGCGATACGACTTTTTTTTTTTCTCTCTTCTGGGACAAAGTGTTTTTCAGTATTGAATACTCATTGGGAAGAAGATAAAGTTGTTACCTTGTCGTTCAGACTTGTTAAATGTTTTTACGACTAAGTACTACTGCAAAGACTTTATTAAGTGTGTCTGCTCTGCAGAATCAACAATTGAGCATATGCTGGTAACATGTGCTTCAGTGAAAACTTTCCTACCTCTGGAAGTCGTAGAATGTATTTTGCATATTTCTAGTGTTATTTTGGGATCAGTTTAATCTTTTCAACCTTTTGATATTTGGATTAGCTAGCTATTTGCTATGTACTCCTATTGTATGTTTCTTGGGGTTTTGTTGACCTTGTGGTTTTGTTTTCTTTGTTTTGATACAGACTGTATAACGTTCCGTAAATGCCTCACTGTGTGTTCTTTCTCAAATACAGACTGAACAACATTCCGTACTTATTTCTCTCTATATTTCCTGTCACTACAGATTATACAGACATTAAAACGTTCTGTATGTGTCTTGCTGAGTGTTCTTTCTCAAATACAGACTGAACAACATTACATAGGTATCTTTGTATGTGTTTACTATGTGTAATTTGACACGCACTCACTGCATTCTCTGTCAACACAGCATGGCAAGTCCGCCCATTCCGCAGAGGCCCAGGAAGCGAGGCCCAGCTCCTGAGCCAAGGACCGACGCCTCCAAAGCCCGGAGAAGTCTGATAAAAGACTTCTTCGGAATGCCGGGACCCCAAAGGGACCCACACCCGCCTAACCAAACACCCCCCAGGGCAGAAAACGCCCTCCGACTCTCAGGAGAGACCAAACAGGCGGAGCCTAAGCTCCGGTCTGCAGGGAAGCGGCGGTTTTCTTCTTCCCTGGGCCTGTGGTGGCGTCTGGAGGGCAGGGGACACCACTCCGCCCCCTCCCCTTCCACCGTCAGTCACAGAGAAGAGGAGGGCCGCGTATATCTGCGATGGCGGAACCGCTGTCGCAAGAGACTGCGCCATGAACTTTGGAGGAAGACGAGATAATCTTCCTGTCACGTATCCTTTTTGTTTGCTCTAACTTTCGAGCTTTAACAGAGCAGCCTTTTTCTTTTGCGCTATAGTGAAACTTTTCAATGTTGTAAGGTTAGAGTTCTCTACATGTCTGGAACGAACAGGCAGCAGAGAAAAACACCAGCTGGTCAACCAGTTCCTGCATTTTAATGACAGCCTTGGCAGATTGTCAGCGAATTTGTGTTCTTTTTTCACCTTTCTGAGATTTGAGGGGTAGGGGGTAGAATATAAGAACGATATATAAAAGAAAAAGAAAAAAAGGGCGGTAAAGAATACTACTAAGCCGTTAGTTTGTTACATGCCGGAACTGTTTGTCCTGGGTTGTCCACCCATTACAATCTTGCCAAAATATTCCTTGCATACTCATCGTCCGCATGGGAAAAGAGACGAGGAGGCTGGGGGGGGGGGGGGGGGGGGGGGGGAGGGGGGTCACATTCTAATGCCACTCGCTCTTCTTGTCATTCCCTTCCAGGTGACCAGCCAAGGGAAGACAACTGAAATGGAAGAGAAGTGTCATGAAACTAGAGGGTAGCCGAAAACAAAGAAAGAAACAAAAAAAAAAAAAAAAAAAAAAAAAAAAAAAACAAAGACAGAGAAAAAAAATGTAAAAAAAGGCAATTGTTTAAATGTAAAAAATAGGGAATGGTTTAAATGTAAAAAAGGGAATGGTTTGAGTGTAAAAAGGAAAGGTTTAAATGTAAAAAGGGAATGGTTTTAATGTAAAAAGGGAATGGGTTAAATGTAAAAAGGGAATGGTTTAAATGTAAAAAGGGAATCCTGCAGCCTCTACTGGAGGATCCGGAGAAGGTTGGAAGGGCGAATGAAATGAACCAACAGAGTGGTCCTAACTGTTTGACAGACGTACGCGTTGCGCATTCGGCTGTGCTTCTCTGTCAATGGAGAGAGAGAGAGAGAGAGAGAGAGAGAGAGAGGAGAGAGAGTGGTGGGGGAGTGTTGGTGTGTGTGTGTGTGTGTGTGTGTGTGTGTGTGGGCGCGCGCGCGTGCGTGCGTGCGAGGGTGGGCGTGTTGGGTGTGGGTGTGCGTGTGTGTTCTTCGATCACAAAGGTGACTTACTGTCTTTAACTGGTGACAGTCCTCAAAGTCAAGGGTTGTGTGCTGGTTACTGGGTCATCGCTATCTGCACTCTGACCATTATCGTCATCCATGACCCACCACCACCACCACTATCATCAACATCATCATCATCATCATCATCATCAACTCAAACACCATGAGTGGTCTTGTGTCTCTGATCCTTACTCTTGCTAAGTGTATGCACTGTACATAATAGTACAGTGTGTATTGTATAATTTTAATCATATTGTGTACATAGAACTGCACAGGGAAACATAAA
>JADBJO010004621.1:15000-20000 GCA_016801955.1 Conus betulinus
GGTCGAAAGTAGTTTTGAAGTCGTGGTTGTCTATATCTTAGAAGTCATTTAATCACCGCACGCTGCCATGTTAGTCTCTAGTTCAGACTTCAGCAGCTTTCTAATCAGGTTCACAGCTGTTCTCACCATGCCAGTTGTTCTTGCCACGGCAGGTGGGAGAGGTAGAGAGCTCCAGGTTTGCGACAAGATGTCGGGTTTGAAAAAAGCCGGGGTATGTTCTGACCTGGTGCATAGATCTTGGACATCACCGCCGTCACGCTGAGACAGTGGGTCACTGGCTCACCCTTTCTTCTTCTCTCAACACACATGCTTACTTATCAATATGCATTAAGCAGAGACACTTACATCCATGTTAAGAAACATGCGAGGACACGCGCGTCAATCTGACAAAACGCGCTCTTGGCCTGTATCCGCGCAATCAGGAGCCTTGGTTTGTATATTACATGCACACACACACGCGCGTGCGCGCGCTCACACACACACACACAAACACACACACACACACACACACACACACACACACACCACACACACTCTCTCTCTCTCTCTCTCTCTCTCTCTCTCTCTCTCTCCCCTCTCTCTCTCTCTTTCTCATACACACAGCACACAGGCGCGTACACATATCACACACACGACGCGCGCGCGCGCACTCTCTCTGTCTGTCTCTCTCGCTGTCGCTTCTCCTCTCTCTCTCTCTCTCTCTCTCTCTCTCTCCTCACCACACACACACACACACACACCACTCACTCACACACACACACACACACACACACACAACACACACACACACACACAGTACACACACTTACGCACACTTACGCAGAAAAATACTTGATTTATGCTACTGTAATATATACCATCTGCATACAAGTGTGTTCAGCTCCCCCTGTTGAGTGTTGGACACAAGAAAGTGTTGATGAATTACAGGCTTGTTTTGAATGTACAGATTGGAATTTGTTTTTGAATTCTAGTTTTGACATTAACGAAGCCACCGATGTTATTTCCAGCTACATTTCTTTCTGTGAACACATGATTGTACCTACTAAAACTATCAAAATATTTCCCAACAACAAACCTTGGGTTACAAAATCTCTGAAAATAACTCTAAATGAGAAAAAAAAAGAGCTTTTCAATCAGGCAATAAAAGCGATCGTAAGGTTGTACAAAAGAAACTGCAAACGGAGATTGAAGAATCAAAGAGAGCTTACAAGAGAAAAGTTGAAAACATGTTCCAGAATGGAAATATGCGAGATGCATGGAAAGGAATAAAAAGGTTTTATCAGGTTCAGGAAAATGTTCAAACCAAAATATTAGTAACAAAAAAAAAAACAGCAAAAGAACAGAAGCAATTTGCAGAAAAAGCTGAACGATTTTTACTGTAGATTTGATGATAAAGATTTTAGTAAAGAATTAAAGGAAGTGAAGGAAGAACTCCAAAGCAATGTGTAAAAACGATGTTGATGGAAGTGATTCTGTTGTGATTGAGGAAAATGATGTTCAGTTTTTTTTCAAAACGTTTAAATGTGAGAAAGGCAATGGGCCTGATAATATCTGTGGAAAATTGTTGAAGGTGTGTGCTTCTCAGCTCTCCTATGTTTACAGTCGTTTGTTTACCTGGTCACTTAGAGAATGTATAATTCCTGTTTTATGGAAAAATGCCACTGTATGTCCTGTCCCAAAAAAACGCAACCCAAGCTGTTTAAATGATTACCGACCAGTTGCCCTCACATCTGTTGCAATGAAATGTCTTGAAAGAATTGTCCTCAGTTATGTTTTAAAAGATACTACACAGTACCAAGACCCGTTTCAGTTCGCATACCACAGAACAGATCAACAGATGCCACACTCACACTTCTCCATCATGCTTTTTCACACCTCGAAAAACCTGCCTCCTTTGTACGCATTCTCTTTATTGATTTCTCATCAGCATTCAACACCATACAACCACATCTGATGGCAAAGAAACTCATTAACATAAATGTGGGTAACAAGCTCATTCTTTGGATAATTGATTTTCTTACACAGAGGACACAGTCTGTTCGATATCAAAGTGTTGTTTCGTCTTCCAGAGTCATTTCAACTGGCGCACCCCAGGGTACTGTTTATCACCAGTGCTTTTTACTCTGTACACAAATGATTGTTCAGGAAGTGATTCAACTTTGTACATTAAATATTCAGATGACTCAGCACTTGTGGATCTTTCCAACTCTGATTCTGTTTACTTCAAGGAGGTTCAAAGATTTGTTGACTGGTGCGATCATAACTATCTTGATCTGAATGTAACAAAAACGAAAGAAATGTTGATTGATTTTAGAAAAAGAATCCAAAAGCTGTACCACCACTTTTTATCAAAGGTGCTGAAGTAGAACGTGTTGAATCATACAAATATTTAGGAACTTTTATAGATAATAAGCTGAATTTTAAATCCCATGTTGAGTATGTCCACAAAAAATGTCAAACCAGATTATATTGTCTTCGCAAGCTGCGATCATTTCATGTGAATACTGACATTCTTCGGACATTTTATTCATGCTTCTTGGATCTGTTCTAACTTTCTCATTTATGTGTTGGTATGGTGGGTTGACTGTGAAGAGCAGAAATGTGCTTGAGAAAGTGGTGAACGTGGGGGGAAAAAATCGTTGGTGAGAGACAAAAAAAGCCCTGTCCATTGATTTCTTGAACCGAGAAGATGTTTAATTGAAATCCAAATTCCTCTATATGAATGTATGTCATATGTGAGAAAATGGGTAATGTGGCTAAATTATTGTTTATTTGCTGGGGGGACCTATTACAGTTCACATGGACCGGGGTAGTGCGCACTCCTTCCACCGCTCTAACTTTCCCTGACCTGAATCATGTAACTATTTAGCGCCCAGTGGACAGTTGTGGTTTTAGTGGCAGAGTAGACGCCCTGACATCTGTTACAAAACTGAGTAGTTGTATTGTGGAAAAAAGGACTGGAAAATCGAGTGTCTGTCTGTCAATACAAGAGGTGTTCAACAGTCCGAACTTAGCGAACGACAGTGCCGGGTATCCTCTTATCGGTGGCTTTATGGCCGCTTGATGTGGGTTTGCAGCTCTTTGTGGAGAGACTCTTTAGCAGCTGTGTTGAAGTGGACACGCTATACCACGGCGGGCTCAAGCTGCAACGAGACAAATGCTCATCACCAGAATGCTATTGAAGAGGAAATGATAAATGATGAAAGTGGGTAATTAATGAAAGGTGAAATACGGCTTGACGATAAAGATTTCGGTTCAAACACACACACACACACACACACACACACACACACATGCTCATGTGTACACAAACACAGGAGTGCATGTACACGCAAAGATGTGTGTGTGTGTGTGTGTGTGTGTGTGTGTGTGTGTGTGTGTGTGTGTGTGTGTGTGTGTGTGTGTGTTGGTGTGTGGGTATGGGTGTGGGTGGGTGGCCCCCACTTTCGATCAACATTCCAAATCAACAGAGAAGTTGACAGCAAGACATTCCCATTCACGAAGTGACTGCTTCTTCAATCTCCTCTTCAAGTTGAAGGGTCAGTATCTTGACCGTCTTCTGCACCAATCAAAAACAACGGCACTATTTTTCCTGCACCAACCACAGGACATTACAACAATCGCCCGTTTTTGTATCGCGACGCGAAACAGCCAAGCGAATTGTTGCCTTTTCCTAGCCCCACTCGCCGCGATGGTGTGCAATGCAACGCTAGCTCTTGCCAAGCAAACGGGAATTCTTGACACCTCGCCATCATGAAACGTGCGTCAGTGCAACAGAATGGCCGGATAGTCTGATCCTCCACCTATTCACAAAGCATGTATGGCCGCACACTCACACCGCGCATACCTGGCCGCACACTAACACACTGCGCATGCCTGGCCGCACACTCACACCGCACGTCTGGCCGTACACTCACACCACCACGTCTGGCCGCACACTCACACCACATGTTTTGGCCGCACACACCCACACACACGGCACGTTTGGCCGTGCATGTTTGGCCGCACACACCACACGTTTAGCCACACACTCACACCACATGTTTGGCACACGCACACTCACTCACACGCACGTTTGCCACACACACACTCACACCACACCACACATGTTTGACCACACACTGGCCACACCACATGTTTGGCCACACGCTCACACCGCACGTTTGGCCGCACACTCACACCACACGTTTGGCTGCACACTCACACCGCATGCTTGGCCGCACACTCACACCACACCACACTCAAACCGCGTTTGGCCGCACACTCACACACTCACTCACACTGCATAGCCACACATCTCACACCACACGTTTGGCCGCACACTCACACCGCATGCGTTTGGCCGCACACTCACACCGCACGTTAGGCACACTCACACCGCACGTTTGGCCGCACACTCACACCGCGTTTGGCCGCACACTCACACCGCACGTTTGGCTGCACACTCACACTGCATGTTTAGCCACACACTCACACCGCACGTTTGGCCGCACACACTCACACCGGTTGCATCCTTTGGGAAATGTTGACCACCATTTTATCTGTCCAGTGACAATGTTTGAATCTCTTGACATCCAAGGTTGACACTAGCTTGACCCACAGGTTGAGATTGATCACAATGAGAAGAGAGAAAATGGATAACAATGTCACCACCGCATCAGGGTATATTTGGTAGTAGAATCGGAACTTCTTCTTTTACACCTCTACGATGGTCGATATGAACTGGCAAGCTTTGGAGTTCCATTTTAGTCTGAGACTGTATGAGAGGACTATAGTTCATTAAAAGATCAAACAATCGATCAATTTAACACCTACAGGCGTTAGCCAGGCCCGAGAGAGACAGACACCTGCAGTGCTGGCGAGAAATCTGAGCGCCTCTGAAAGGTGTATTTTACGAAGTGGGAGAGCTATGATGATGTAGTCCGTTTTCTGTGACCTGATAATCTCTATCCGAATTCCCCCCTGATAATCTCTATCCTAATTCCCCCTGATAATCTCTA
>JADBJO010004621.1:25000-27500 GCA_016801955.1 Conus betulinus
TTTTTTGTTTGTTTTGTTTCTGTTTTTGTTCTTGTTTGAAAGTAGTGATTAATGAAGAGATGAATTGTAAATACTCAGTTTCAGCGAACGAACTGACCAAAAACGTGTGTGTGTGTGTGTGTGTGTGTGTGTTTATAAAGGCACTGATGATCAGTCTCATTTAGTAAGTCATCATGATGACGCTGCTCAGCAGATCATTCAATACACCGCTTTCTGAACCATCAAACCACTATCTCAGCAGATCATCAATACAACACTTTCTGAACCATCAAACCAGCAGATCATTCAGTACAACGCTTTCTGAACCATCAAACCACTATTACAGCAGATCATTCAATAGACTGCTTTCTGAACCATCAATCCTCTGTTTCAGCAGATCATTCGATACACTGCTTTCTGAACCATCAATCCTCTGTTTCAGCAAATCATTCAATACACCGCTTTCTGAACCATCAAACCTCTGTTTGGGCAAATCATTCAATACACCACTTTCTGAACCATCAATCCTCTATTTAAGCAGATCATTCAATACACCAGTGTCTGAACCCATCAAACTACTATCTCAGCAGATCATTCAATACACCGCTTTCTGAACCATCAATCCTCTGTTTCAGCAGATCATTCAATACACCACTTTCTGAACCATCAAACCTCTGTTTCGGCAGATCATTCAATACACCACTTTCTGAACCATCAATCTCTCTCTGGTTCAGCAGATCATTCAATACACCGCTGTCTGAACCATCAAACTACTATCTCAGCAGATCATTCAATGCACTGCTATCTGAACCATCAAACCACTATTTTTCACTCACTTATCAATGACACCCTCCTCCTTTTCCACCGCAGCTTTTGAGAGTGACCTCTATCACGTAGATGAAGAAGCAACAACAGCCTCCAATTCCTCCACTCTCCTCAAAATACGCTTTTTGTTATTATGCGTGACATCCTCAAGAAAATTCAGGCCACAAACTACAATTGAAAAGTAAAAACGATCAGATGCATTGATAATGCAGTGTCGAGAATCGAAATGAGAGGGGGGAGGGGATAGTGGAGCAGGGGGGTGGGGGGGGGGTGGGGAGGGGAGGCGTGAAGAGGGATGACGGGAACAATTCTACAAAAAATACTGAGACAAGTTGATGGAACTGGAATGAATCTTCTCTCTCTCTCTCTCTCTCTCTCTCTCTCTCTCTCTCTCTCTCTCTCTCTCTCTCTCTCGATAGTTTAGTGTGTGTGTGTGTGTGTGCGTGCGTGCGTGCATGTGTGTGTGGGTGTGTGTGTGTGTGTGTGTGTGTGTGTGTGTGTGTGTGTGTGTGTAAATGATCATCCAGTTGTGCTTGTGTTACTTTTAAATACTTTTCCAAATCTCATGACTGAAAACAAAAAACAGGCTTTGAGGAAGGAGAGGAGGATGTATATTCGTAAATGAGACTATGGCCCTAAATATTGTCGCTGAAAAGGCCATTTCCTCTCGCTTAGGGAAAAAAAAAGACATTTTTCCCCCCTTGCTTAAGAGACGCATCAGCCATTGGAACCTGTGCAGTATGGCCGGTCACAGTAACTGGCCAGGAAACCTCTCTCCATCCCCACCAAGAGAAAGATGAAAAGGACGCCGCACTGGGGTGTGTTTGTGGCCCCTTGGTAATCAGTGTACACACAACATCAGGCAGGCCGAAGCCATTGGTGTGGGACCCCTGAGCTATGGAGCGAGCTAGCTGAGTCTCCCCCTCTCACCAAACAGGGCCCTTGGTGATGGCCGACACGAAAGAGCAGGAAAAGAAAAGTAGGCCTGCAGTCAGATTATGGCGTGACGCTACGCAGGTTCCACTCCACAGGCACAGATAAGCCAAGCCCCAACCATCCTCCTTCAAAAGAAAAGAAGGAATAAAAACAAAGAAAGAAAAGAAAAAAAAAAGGAGAAGAAAACAACAAATGCTGATGTAGCCCTGTCGCATTCACATCTTCTCGTTTTTCAGGAGATGAGCCCTGAAAAACACACACACACACACACACACACACACATGCACACACACACACACACACACACACACACACACACACACACACACACACACACACACACAACACTGCCTACTTTGTTTCATCCCTCTTTATTTTTATAGTTTTTATCTCTTTTAGCTCAGCCACCCACACAGGGCCTTTGCGAGGTTGCCAAAATCATACAAAAGTTCAAATCTTGGGGGGGGGGGGGGGGAGAGAATGAAACAGCAACAATTACAATTAACGACATGGTAACTAAATTATTAATATCATCAGAGCGTATGAACGATAGTGACAATGAATAATCAAACTAAGTTAATCATGCTCAAAGCATATAAGCAGCATGGACAATTCATTACATTGTGACAAAACTATTAATACCATCAGGGCATTAAAGCAATCGTGACAATTAATGATACAATGACTAAACTATTAATATTCTTAGGGCGTATAAGCAACAGTAATAACTGACATGGTGACTGAACTATTAATCCTCAGG
>JADBJO010004621.1:32500-40000 GCA_016801955.1 Conus betulinus
CCCATAGAGCACAGTATCTGTAAATGAGACTGTTTCTCCACACGATCAGTTCGTCACCGGAACAAAAAATTGCCTTTGAATTATACCGTTGGTACGCAATAATTTTCTTGATTGTTCGCTGTCTGAAGTATAATCAGCCATGTTGAGTAGGCAGCCCCCCCCCCCCCCCCCACACACACACACACACACACACACACACACACACACACATACATACATACACACACAAATACTCAAAAAAAAGTTCAAACACTCGGTCAACGGGCTTCTCCGCATATTGTTTCTACATGGATCTACAGAACCACGTTAGAAACCATCAAAAAAATATTTCAAGCGCCTGTGTTATGTATACTAAAGACCAGGCAATTATTTTGAGAACAGTTGCACGGCAACAACACACATTTCCAGTTTGTTAACGGCGGACAGTCGTCAGAAAGAGAAAGTAATTAAGAAAGAAAGAAAGGGTAAACTAGATACAAGCATAAAAGGAAAGAAAGAAAGAAAAGAAAAAGAACGAAAGAAAAAAAAAAAAGAAAAAGGAAAGAAACAAAAGAAGGAAAACAAACGAAACAAGAAAAAGAAAGAAAAGAAAGACAAGTAAGAGAAATCTCATGATACGAGAACTGGGATTTCGCCGGCGGGCAGACTCTGCCCACTGCTTGGAGGGGAAAGGCACGTTCCGTTCCGGTGTGCTGGGTGGCTTCCCCTTGTTGGGAAGAGTTCTCCGTGGGGTCGGGCATCGAGTGGAATCGAGCTGTGAGACTTCGTCTCACACGGTCTCGAGTGGGATAGCGGGAGGCTACTGCCCCTGGAGCTGCGACTGGCTTTCGAGGTGTCCCTGGTGTTATCCATGGAACTGGCCTTGGAGTTGACTCTGTTGCCGTTGTCTTACTCCGTGTTGGCAACACACACACGTACAATAACACCGTAAGGTGTTACGGGGTATCAAAGAGCATGTGTTGACTGAAAAGACAGTAACGTACGTAAGGAAAGTAATGGAAACTGCCTGGACAGAAAATACACAGTAAGGAGTATATAGAATGTCATACAGTCTGTATCGACAGAGAACACACCGTAAGCTATAAAATAGAATGTCATACAAGTCTGGATCGACAGAGAACACACCGTAAGCTGTAAATAGAATGTCATACAAGTCTGGATCGACAGAGAACACACCGTAAGCTATAAATAGAATGTCATACAAGTCTGGATCGACAGAGAACACACAGTGAGGTGTGTATCGAATGCCTAAAGTCTGTCTTGACAGAGAACACACAGTAGGCTATGACAGATTATAAAGCTGTCTGCATTGATAGAGATCATAGTATGAGATAGGGTATGGAATGTCGAACTGCCCATTTTAATAGAAAAGACGAAGCAAGGTTAGTACGGAATACACACATTCTGTATCAACAACAATCTCGCAGTAATATGTGTACGGAACACCACAGTGTCTGCGTTGACAGACAACACGATGCAATCTCTGTTTGGAACAGAGTGCTTTTTTTTTGTATATCTCTTCTGCGACGCGTGCGCACACTAAACAAATGTATTAACCCCCAAAAAAAAAAAAAAATGTGAATGAAAGGTAAATGCGAACACGATCCAGTTCGTGTGTGTGTGTGTGTGTGTGTGATACAGACCATGTGTGGACCAAGAAATGGGGACCGGGGTGTGCTTATGATGATAGTCAAGTGGTGCGGTCACATGGATCTGAAAGACATCTGTCTTACATTTACCGATGTCCTCTTTGCCCGCTGAACCAAGGGACACAACTCTTGTGCTCACACTGGGCGTTACGTCACGTGATACACGTTATCACTGTCCTCACCGTCAACTGTTTCAAGAGACGCAACTCATGTTCAATGGGAATGTTACCTTACGTAACGCATCTTGCCACTATCCTCAACGTAAACAGTTTCAAGGGGACGCAACTCGTGTTCATAGGGAGTGTTACCTTATATAACGTACCTCATCACCGATTCAAGGGACACAACACATGCCCACACCGAGTGTTACCTAACACACATCATCACTGTCCGCAGCGTCCACCGATTCAAGGGACGCAAATCAGGTTAAACATCGCTCACGACATCTGTGGATGACGTGATTTCAAACAACATCTCCACATGATTTATCATCTCAACAATAACAAAGTTTCAAATCAGATTTAACCACAGTCCAGCCGACCACAAGATCTTTCTTCCGGGCTGTCAGGGCGTACAAAACACATGGCGTATGATGGCGCAATATGCAGCTACACTCGCCGTGGGCCACTTATAATTTCAAACGATAACAATGCTATACTGCATTAGCTGTTATACAAAGCAGCGTCAAGATCTAGTGCCAGTCAGCAGACATGTGCTGAAACATTTTGATCTTTCAGACGAGAAACAGTTCCAGCGACAGTGTTCATTTTAATTGACGACGACAGACGTGGAAATGGAAATATGTGGCGTTCACTGTCATACTTCTGAACATCTGTCTCTCCTTCTCTGTCTCTGTCTCTTGTTGTTGAATAATTCATTCATTCATTCATTCATTCATTCATTCATTCATTCTCTCACTGCTGACTTGACAGTACAGCTGGAGGAATAGCAGACTCTCTCTCTCTCTCTCTCTCTCTCTCTCTCTCTCACACACACACACACACACACACACACACACACACACACACACACACACACACACACATACATACACGCGCGCGCGCAAACACACACACACACACACACACACACACACACACTCACTCTCTCTCTCTCTCTCTCTCTCTCTCTCTCTCTCTCTCTCTCTCTACTTTAAGTCTACTAAACTTTTTTCGCATGCTTGAGGTGCTATCATCCATCTATTACACACACATCAATATCTCAATCCAGCTTAACTAATTTTACGGTTTTGCTATTTATGAAAATACACGGATTTATATGACAACGCAGTTGAACTGATGACGTTGTTCTGGTGTGTCTTTTGTACACACACTTATGTATAATCCACTAAAGTAACAGCCACAAATTGAACACCTTCCACTTTTCCACCAAGTTCAAACCAGGTCAGAAGTTGTGGTATTATTGCGCTGACGAGCAAACCAACAAACGCACGTGGAAACATATAACGTCCAGGGACGGAGATAAATTCAAAGAAGTAAAACAGAAATCCACTAGCGAGAAAGATCCCACGGTAAAACAATGACCCAAAAGAATGAACAGTGCCCGTCCTTGCTTGTCGTTTTCATTTCGCATCTTACTGCCTAAACCTTTTCTCTCAGACAGAGAGAGAGAGAGAGAGAGAGAGAGAGAGAGAGAGAGAGAGAGAGGAGAGAGAGAGAGAGAGAGAGAGTACACGGCTTTAACCCGAGACATCTCCACAGTCCTGTGGTCCAGCTTCCATGGGAACAGGACTGGCGACAAGATAATGAGGTGAGGACGAAGACTTAATCACCCGGTTAATCAGGGTCCACAACATGAGGTGAGGACGAAGACTTGATCAGCCGGTTAATCAGGGTCAAACAACTGGATACAAAAAATCAAAAATGGATTATTTTGGGAGATTTTGGGAGATTTTAACGCACATGCTCCGTTCTGGGAGAATGGTTGCACAAAAGTTACAAGTAACCGTCTGATTGAAAACATATCTGATGCAAATCTATACTTATTAAACGATGGTTCTGTCACTAGAGTACTAGATGTACCCAATCACAGAGCAACTTCGGTCGATTTATCACTCATTTCACCAGAATTAGCAATTAATTGTACATGGTCAGTGTGTAAGGATAGTTTAGGAAGTGATCACATTCCAATTGAAATAATTTTGGAAGACAAGGTTGATAGATATACCGAGAATGAGTGTAGAGACAAAACACCAAAGTTTCAATATAAATTTGCTAACTGGTTGTCTTTCCAAAGTATCTTAATGACACATGACATCGGATCCTTTGAAAATGATTGTATTGACACCTTTTATTCTAACCTAACAAAAGCAATTTTAAATGCCGCTACCGAGTCTATTCCAATTTGAAAAGGATCATCAAACCCAAAACATAGTGGAAACATATGGTGGACAAAAAGAGTGTGAAGAGGCTGTGGCACATAAAAAAGAAGCTTTTAAACTGTGGTTAAAAGCTGTTATAGCAAAACAAAAGGAAAAGGACAGAAGAAGAAAGATCAGGTCAATTATTCTTCTAATGATATAGACAACAATATAGAAGAACTTTTTCAAGATATGAAAAAGAGCTAAAATTCACAGCAATAAAGTTGTGGCCCGAGCCAAGAAAAAACTACTGGACTAACTTTTGCATACTGAAGTACATGAATCAAAAGATCTGCATAAAGTCTGGGCAAAGGTGAAAGAAATGAGAAATGGATTCACGCTACCAATCTTTCCCATAAGGACAGAGAATAAGCAATTTCTAACGTCTAAAGAAAAAGCTGAACTGTTTCTTGACACATTTACTAGCAACAGCTTATCCACAAATCTGGATGCTGATAATATTCATTACAGAAATAAGGAGGAAAGTGCAGATTCCTATGTTGAACTAAATCCTGATAATACACACTATCTTAATGCACCAATTCAGTTTGATGAATTTATTGAAGCACTGGAGTCATTTTCTTCAAATAATTCTTCTGTTGGTTTCGATGGCATTTCTTACCAGCTTCTGATCCATTTACCATTTAATTGGAAAGAATTGTTATTTTCGTTTTACCAAAAATGTTGGTTAAATGAAGCTCTTCCTAAAATCTGGAAGCAGTCAATTGCAGTTCCTATTCCAAAGCAAGGTAAACCGAGATCAGATATAAATAGTTTATCGACCAATAGCTTTAACTTCTCATGCCAGTAAATTATTAGAAAAAATTATACAGAAAAAGATTATTTTATCACTGTGAAAAACAAAATATCATTCCTACATGTCAAGCTGGGTTTAGAAAAGGACGTTGCACAACAGACAACTTAGTTAAACTTACAACTCAAATAAAAAAAACAATTCTCCAAAAGAAAAAGTACACTTGCCACATTCTTTGATGTACGAAAAGCTTATGATAGTGTTTGGCATGCACGACTTTTATATAAATTGAAAAAAATTGGAATAACAGGTGTAACTTATCATTACATAAGCAATTTATTATCAGATAGGTCAATACAAGTCAGGCTGGGAAATGTCTACTCTTCAGCGAAAAGAATTGATATAGGCATTCCGCAAGGATCTGTACTAGCTCCATTATTGTTTAATATATTAATTCACGATCTACCAAACTGTCTATCAAAAACAACAAATGTTGTGTGCAATATGCAGACGATATAGCTATTTGGATCAACACATCTTTGAGGAAACATACTAACAAAAGAACTGTTCATTATGTTCAGAACATATACCAAAGAGAACTTAATAATCTAAATCAATATATGAAAGAAAATGGATTGAACTTGTCTTTTGAAAAGACTTATCTTATGCTTTTTAATAATGGTGAAAATCCTGAAACTCTTCCTCAGTTAGTATTGGATGGAAACCCCTCTTGTTTATAAGCAGTCTGTTAAGTTTTTAGGTGTACATTTAACATCAAAATTAAATTGGAAAGTTCATATTGAATATTTGATTTGTAAAGCAAGAAAAAGATTTAATTTTTTAAAAATCATAAATAAACAGACATGGAGCCAAATACCAAAACATTACTACACCTTGCAATTTCTTTAGTTCGATCAGTACTCTCCTATGGGCAAGAGGTGTATTTCAGTGCTTCAAATACTCTTTTAAATAAATTACAAAGCATAGATAGTAGGGCTATCAGCTAGCTCTTGGTGTCCCTATGCACTCTAACACTCATAGAACATATAAAGAGAGCAACATGTTGTCATTAACAGAACATCGAAAATTAGCAGTTTCGAAATATGTAATCAGAAGCCTGTCTATCGTAAATAATACACAGGAGGAAATATTCTTAAATGCAGAAACAGAGTTCCAAAGAGAGCAAAAAACATAACACTTCTTCAGCCTATCAGGAATTTTACTGAAGACGTTATGAGTAAAAGCAAAATAGACATTCACAATATTTCAGTCATGCCTATTATACCAATGATACCACCATGGGAACAAAGAAAGGCAAAGTTTGATATAGAATACAGCAGTTACAACAAAAATGAAGAAGAGAATTTATTAGTTACTGACGTTCACCTTCATTTAGATTCAAAATATTCAAATCATCTAAAAATTTTCACTGATGGCTCCGTCTTAGAAACGTCAGACAGTGGTGCAGGTTTGTTATTCCTTCGCACAGAATAGAAAAGTCATATTATTTAGGCAAAGGTGTTTCAATATTATATCTGAATTGTACGCAATAATGCAAGCTTTAGAATTCATTTGTGATCTACCTTATTCCATTTATAACATCTTACTATGTGTTGATTCAAAATCAGTTTTACAAACGCTCAAGCAAAATAGCTGCAACAGTCGTAACGATATTGTCTTTGAAATTAAGTATTTAATTCATCGTATTGCTATAAAAGGTATTGGTATTGACTTTTGCTGGGTGCCATCTCATTCTGGGCTCTTTTGGAATGAGGTTGCTGATAGAGCTGCTAAACGAGGAGCTTTCAATAACTCTGACACAGTTCAAATGAGAAATTAGCATTATCAGCAGATGAAATGTACTCCCTGTTGGAAAAATCCACTTGTACTAGCCCATCTGCTTCTAGATCTAAAGTCTTGACATATAGTAGACCTATAATTAGTTTACTGTACAAAAATACGACTAAACTCGTGGAAAGCTAAGTACGTAAAAGTTAATTGTATTTGCAATCTTAAACTGTCAATTCATCACTTACTACTAGAATGCCCAATTTTGCTCGCTAGATACCGAATGAATAATATGGATTTTTTTTCTGAAGTATGATAACACAAGGGACATTCTGAATGATGAAGAAATTGACATTATCTTAATTGCAAAAGTTATTCTATCCACACCTATTGGAAGATTACTTTGAAGTTTTATTTCACTTGTTCTTATTTTGAAGGGCGAGGAGGGGGTAACTTTTGCATGGTGTCTAAAATCACTATCCTTGTGAACAGACATTAAATTAAATATTCATTCATTCATTTTTAATCAGGGTCCACAACATGAGGTGAGGACGTAGGCTTGATCAGCCGGTTAATCAGGGTCCACAACATGAGATGAGACGTCATCAGCCGGTTAATCAGGGTTCACAACATACACGTGGCAGGACCCCAACCCCGTGACAACACGAAAAGAAACATGACCACTTCTACCCCATATCTCTCACCACCCTCCCCCCTCCTGTCCCACCATCACCCTCCTCTGCCCTACCCTTAACCCCCCCCCCCCCCCCCTCCAACCCCCGATCCCCTGTCTGTTGCTGGTAGAAACAACATCTGGAACATGATGATGGATGACAAGATGTTAATATGACATACCAGTATCGAATTAGTGCATTTTGATATTCAAATATTATCTCGGCAAATTTCCATATTCAGAACGGAATGTGTTT
>JADBJO010004621.1:42500-47500 GCA_016801955.1 Conus betulinus
ACACAACTCAGACAAATCGATCACCACAGCCAGTGTTCAGACCACACGCACTCCATGGCTTGTTGAAGTGGATAGAGGATCACCACAGGTAATATTCAGACCACATTCACTCCATGGCTGTTGAAGTGGATCGAGGATCACCACAGGTAATATTCAGACCACATTCACACCACGGCTGTTGAAGTGGATAGAGAATCACCACAGGTAATATTCAGACCACATTCACACCACGGCTTGTTGAAGTGGATAGAGAATCACCACAGGTAATATTCAGACCACATTCACACCACGGCTTGTTGAAGTGGATAGAGACATCAATGTGGGAGGACACAGTCTATTGAGAAGTTCCACCCCACCCTATCCCCCACCCCTCCCTCCCCCGAACTAGAGCTGGTCACTCACCGATTGTGTGGAGTCATTTGAAAAATGTGTTTCATTCTGAAAATTTTCTAGAAGTTATAACAGATAAATGGCAGAGAATAAATTATGCTAGATTCAGGTTGAGAACATTAGGTTTTAATGCAAAGAAAAGATGGTTTGAATATGGAACATCCACAGAATCACCTTGTCCTGCATGCAGACACATTATTGACGACGAACACTGTCGGTTCCACTGTACTGCATATAATGAATTGTGGGCAAATTGTTCATTTTTCCAGTTAGACATACGTAAAAGACAAGATGTCTCAGTTGTGTTATCATCAGTTATCAACTTGTAATTAAATCAGTGGGGAAATTCATCGTGGAAGTACTGAATATTAGACAGATGAAGGGTAGTCAAAATTAGGATAATGCAGTGTATCAAATATATGCACTGTACACAATAGTACAGTGTGTATTGTATACAGTGCATACACTTAGCAAAAGTAAGGATCAGAGACACAAGACCATGCATGGTGTTGAGTTGTTGATGATGGTGATGATGATGATGATGATGTTGATGATGATGATGATGATGATGATGGTGGTGCTGGTGGTGGTGGTCATGGTGTTGGGACGAAGATAATGGGTCAGAGATGTCAAGGCCAGAAGCACGCTCCACACTCCATGCAGGTAGTGATGACCACGTAACCAGCACACGGCCCTTGGCTTTGAGGACTGTCACCAGTTAAAGACAAAAGTCATCTTTGTGATCGAAGAACACACCCCCCCCATCCCCCCCCCCCCACACACACACACACACACACACACACGCCCACCCACGCACGCACGCACGCGCGTGCGCCCACACATACACACACACACACGCACGCACTTCCCCCACCTCTCTCTCTCTCTCTCTCTCTGTCCATTGACAGAGAGGCACAGCGTAATGCGCACAGTTAGGACCACTCTGTTGGTTTCATCTCATTCACCCTTCCAACCTTCTCCGGATCCTCCAGTAGAGGCTGCATGATTCCTTTTTACATTTAAACCATTCCCTTTTTACATTTAACCTTTCCCTTTTTACATTCAAACCATCCCCTTTTTACATTTAAACCTTTCCCTTTTTACATTCAAATCATCCCGTTTTTTTCATTTAAACCCATTTCCTTTTTCATTTAAACAATTCCCTTTTTTTTACTTTTTTTCCCTCTGTCTTTTCTTTTGGTTTTTTTCTCTTTTTTGTTTGATTTTTTTGTTTCTTTCTTTGTTTTCGGCTACCTATATTTTCAAGACACTTCTCTTCCGTTTAGTTGTCTGCCCTTGGCTGGTCACCTGGAAGGGAATGACAAGAAGAGCGAGTGGCATTAGAAGGTGACCCCGTCCGCCCTTCGTCCCTTTTCCCACGCGGACGATGAGTATGCAAGGAGTATGTTGGCAAGATTGCAATGGGTGGACAACCCAGGACAACGGTTCCTGTCATGTAACAAACTAACGGCTTAGTAGTATTCTTTACCGCTCCTTTTCTTTTTTAACTTCTACCCCCTACCACTCACATCTGAGAAAGGTGAAAACAACACAAATACGCCGACAAATCTGCCAAGTCTGTCATTAAAATGCAGGAACTGGTTCACCAGCTGTTGTCTTCCCTGCTGCCTGTTCGTTCCAGACAAGTAGAGAACTCTAACCTTACAACATTGAAAAGTTGCACTATAGCGCAAAAGAAAAAGGCTGCTCTGTTCAAGCTCCAAGTGAGAGTAAAGAAAGGATACGTGACTGGAAGATTACCTCGGCTTCCTCCAAAGCTCACCGCGCAGTTGCTTGAGACGGCGTATCCGCCATCGCAGGTACGCGGCCCTCCTCTCTTCTCTGTCACTTACGGTGGAAGGGGAGGGGGGCGGAGTGGTGTCCCCTGCCCTCCAGACGCCACCACAGGCCCAGGGAACAGAACCCGCCGCTTCCCTGCAGACCGAAATTTACGCTTCACCCGTTTGGTCCGCTGGGAGTGGGAGGGGTGTTTCTGCCCTGGGGGGTGTCTGGTGTGGTCGGCTGTGGGTCCCTTTTGGGCCCCGGCAGGCCGACGAAGTCTTTCAACAGACTTTTCGGGCTTTAGGGGGCTCGGTCCTTGGCTCAGGAGCTAGGACTCGCTTCCTGGGCCTCTGCGGAACCGATTGACTTGCCATGCTGTGTTGACAGAGAATGCAGTAAGTAGGTGTCAAATTACACATAGCACACACACATAGAAAGATACGTAGTAATGTTGTTCAGTCTGTATTTGAGAAAGAACACTCAGCAAGGCACATACAGAACGTTTTAAAGTCTGTATAATCCGTAGTGACAGGAAATATAGAGAGAAATACGTACGGAATGTTTGTTCAGTCCGTATTTGAAAAAGACCACACAGTGAGGCATATACGGAACGTTATACAGTCTGTATCAAAACAAAACAAAACCAAACCTCAAGGTCAACAAAAAAAAAACAAGAAACGTTCAATAGGAGTACACAGCAGCTAGCTAGCTAATCTTAATATCAAAAGGTTGAAAAGATTAAACTGATCCCAAAATAACACTAGAAACATGCAAAATACATTCTGCATCTTCCAAAGGTAGGAAAGTTTTCACTGAAGCACATGTTACCAGCATATGCTCAATCGTTAATTCTGCAGAGCAGACGCACGTCATATCTTTGCAGTAGTACTTAGTCGTTAAAGTATTTAACAAGTCTGAACGACAAGGTAACAGTTAATCTTCTTGCACATGGAGTATTCAATAATGAAAAACACTGTCCCAGAAGAGAAAAAAAACGCGTCGTATCGCTTCATTTTGTATTGTGTTAAACAATACACCAGAGTTAGAGGAAATGATTTCACATTCATGACGACTATTGTCTTTCGAGTTCGGTGGTAAAGTATTTAGTTCCGTCAATATTTCTGCGTGTTCCACATTTAAAATGATTCTCTCAGTGTTCAGTGTCTGCACAGTGTTCAGTGTCTACACGGCTTTGTCATTGCCGTGATTCAGACACAGTGGTCAGACACAGTGTCAGTGTCTACACGGCTTTGTCAATGCCATGATTCAGACACACAGTGTTCAGTGTCTACACGGCTTTCAGTGTCTACACGGCTTTGTCACTGCCGTGATTCAGATACAGTGTTCAGTGTCTACACGGCTTTGTCAATGCCATGATTCAGACACAGTGTTCAGTGTCTACAGGGCTTTGTCAATGCCACAGTCTTGCATGTAAAACATATCTCAAAACCAGGATGGATTTTGGGGTGGTCCCAAGGATTCTGGAATTCCCTTTCTCCACCATCCCCCATCCTCGTCTTTGTCAGTGCCCTCCCCCCCCTACCCTTTCACAACTTTCCTCCTCCACCCCACCCCGCGTTTGACTTCATGACTTTAAAAAAAAAAAAAAAAAGAAACAGCCCGAGACAGAACTCGTTCGGTTTCCAGCGTCATACCGTCAGCTGAACGGCAAAGCCTTGTGACAAATAACGGTCAATGGGAAAACAAACAGCAGTCAATAGAAGAAGAACAAACAGCAGTCAATGCAGTCAATAGGAAGAAACAAACAGCAGTCAATGGGAAGAAACAAACAGTCAATGGGGAAAAACCAACAGCAGTCAATGGGAAGAAAACAAACAGCAGTCAATGGGAAGTAACCAACAGCAGTCAATGGGAAGAAACAAACAGCAGTCAATGGGAAGAAACCAACGGCAGTCAATGGGAAGAAACCATCTGCAGAGAAAGGCCTCGGTTGCTGATGAACGCCAAGACCGACAACTCTGGTCAGTCGATCAGTCAGTTCACACAGACGTACAGTGAAGATTTTACAGGGTATGTGGTCAGATAGAACAGAGGTTGAATGCTCCTGACAGGACGCAGAACATTCCAGATACACGGGGGGCTAGACGTTGAGGAAGATAGAAATAACAGGGTAGACAGACAGACCCAGTCAAATTAGAGAAGTTTCAAGTTTCACGACATACAAAAGAAATTATAAGACAGGCCGGAACAGTCGAGATAGAGAATACTGGGCTGCTAGCCATCATGGAAGGAAGCACTATTACAGACACACGAACCGAAAGAGTGAATACACAGAAAAATACTGGCCACAAATCGTGCTCTGAAAGAAATTACGGGATAGATAGACCGAAGTAGTCGAGAGATGGAGAAATAGCAAGCTACATATGGTAGAAGAAAGTAAGTAAGAAGAAAAACATTTAAAACTCGACAAATAGTGACAGACATACTGAAACAGTCAATACAGAGAAATCACCGGCCATACATCGTGCCCTGAAAAAAAAACACGGGATGAACAGACGGAATAACAAATGAGATAAAAAAAGAAAGTCGGGATGAACAGACGGAAATAGAGAAACTAGACAAATAGTGCAGAAAACAAAAGGAGTTAAAGTAAGTCAGGATGAAAAGACGGAAACAATTAAAACTAGACAAATAGTGACAGACGAACTGAAACAATCAATGCAGAGAAATCACCGGCCATACATCGTGCCCTGAAAAGAAAACAATGGAGGAAAAAAGAAAGTCGGGATGAACAGACGGAAATAGAGAAACTAGACAAATAGTGCAAAACAAATGGAGGAAGAAAGTAAGTCGGGATGAACAGACAG